>JAWQFJ010023779.1:20000-42500 GCA_034096865.1 Theodoxus fluviatilis | reverse complement strand
ACAAAACATAAAGATTGTGTAGCCTTAGGTTACTTTTTCTGGATCTTCTCACTTTCATCCCCTCAAACTCAAAGACAAAATAAATATTAAAAAGCTGTACGTATTTTCCTTAGGTAGGCCAGAGAAAAAAACCTAGGAACTTTTGCATTGCAATTCATCCATATGACTGCTGCTTTTGTGGAGTCACGATTACGCTTATTACGTTTACTTACTAGTATTAACTTTTCGTTATTATTATTATTATTATTATAAATCACTCTTTTACCGCGCGATACTCCCACTCAGTGAGATGCAGTGATCGGTCCGGTGCTCCTTGTTGTATATGAACAGCTTTGCAGGTTACATTCTGGATAACTGTGTGTGGTCAAGGCTGAGATACATATGTGTAATACACATTTTGGCTGTATATGAAATATATTTAGCCGTTATCAAAGTTTGTCAAGTGTGTGTACCCACTGTAAGATCTATTTCAATCAAAACGTCTAACTGGCAGTAAAACCGTCGTCCACGTGTTTTGTAGTGACGAGAAACCACGTTTGAGGGTCTTTGCGTGGCTACAAAGTGGTTGCGGCAAAATCCGTCAGTAGGCCTACATTTATATTTTCTCACACATAGCCAATATTCCACAGGGGACAGGAAAAAAGTGTTTGGAGTAATTTAGGGTTAAAGCGTATGGATTTAACTGATTCTGAACAAATATCACATTCATAGAGACATTCAAGTATCAGGCAGGAATACATCCCCGTACAGATCGAGAAAATAAAATCACGCCTCTTTTATACTGTATACACTTCCTCTAGCTACTCACGCACAAGATACACTTCTGCATATAGGGCAAAACCAGTGCAATCAGAGACACAAGTTTTTTGTTTCTCGCTTTCTGTCGTGCCAGGTGGAGATGCAGCCCCAGCACCTGCCAGGTACAGAGTGACTGGAACTGACGTGGCACGGGAGGGAGGGGACACGTCATTGGAATGTCTCCCTCCGCAGTCTGGTGCAGAACCCGTCACCCCTCCCCGTTTCAACAACTGGTACAAGGACGGCAAGACCATCACAAGTCAGACTGGATCGGTTCTCAGGCTGAACCCCGTGACACGGCAGGACGCAGGCTACTACCAGTGTGGAGGTCCTGGCCTCGAGATCGGTGAAGAAGGCCTTCATCTGCAAGTGTCTGGTAAGTGTGACGTCAGTTATGTATACTCATGTGTGCCCAGCAACATGTGAGCACATCTCTTTATTGTTCACGTATTCTTGTTGCGAGGTCAAGCAAGTAATGATTAAAGTGATTTCCGCATTGTTCACCAACAAAGTATAGGGTATTCACGACGAATATTCCTTGCTTGCTACACGATCTAAATTATTTTCTTCTCAAAGGTTATTTGAAAAGGACTACAGAACTAAACTGTTCGCGTGTAGTAGTGCTTTCTGTGAAGGGAAATTACTTTGAAAGAATGCAAGTCATATGATACCGGAGATTACGAAAAAGCAAATTGTACATCCTTTACAAAATCAACCATTTGACATACAAAATGACACCAGGGAAACATTATCCCTCCAGGTTTACTGGAGGTCCTACAGACTTTATCTGTCTGTGTGTGTGTCTGTCTGTCCCGACTCCACGGCTTATATCTCAAAAACTACTGGACGGATTTCCTTGACATTTTGCACACTAACTGGAAGTTAGGTCCGATTGAATGTATCAAATTTTCAGAATCAAGGCTTGAAGAGAAAGTGGTTTTTTAAGGTCGTACACTCCAGAGCGCCTCCCCAAATACGCGATTCATGGAATGGCGAAATTGCGTAATGTGTGACGTCATTAACAACGTGACGTCATTTGCGAGTAGAGTTTTGATGATAGTGGATTTTGAGAACATTGGTGAAAGGATAAAGAAGGATTTTTTACGATGCAAGTAGTCAATTGATGGAATGGCGACCCACTCTACAGCCACGCTCCTTTTCTCGCTGTATCTCGCGTGGTTATAATTCCGAATGAACGCTGATTCGTTGCATTGTATTCCGGACATCATTTGTGTCTCATTTTTGCCAGACAGTGAGAAGATTTCTCAGACTGTGATAGACAGGGGTATGAATAAATACCACTCAAGTTATTTAGACGAAATTAAGATCTATGAGCAAGCGGAATAAACGGTCGAGTTGACAGCTTGGTGCTTCAGATCAATGCGAAAAAATGAAGCTCCATGGCATATCGACTTTCTTTCCATCTTGACGCTGCTAAGCAGAAGATCAACCATCCTCATTGCTCGTGCAAAGCTGGGTAAGTGTTTTTTTTAATAATCATTTATCTGTTACTTGTTTGATGGAGTAACCTAAGCTCGCATTCCAAAATTGTAGAACCTACTGTTGAAGTGTGTGTGGAGCCAAAAAGCTTGCGCAACTGTCCTTCGCACTGACTGTCCTATGCACGGACTGTCCTTTGCATTAACTGTCCTTCACACTGACTGTTCTATGCACTGACTGTCCGATGCACTGACTGTTCTATGCACTTTCACACTGACCAGTGCACAGAATGACCGGCACATGTCCGAAGCACTGGTGAGCGCGACAAAAACTTGGAGCGGACTGTTAGATCTTTACCCACTGTAGAAAGCGCACTTCCCCTCCTCTCCTTCGTGACTATCTCCTTGTCAGTGTGAAGGACAGTTAATGCAAAAGACGGTCAGTGCAAAGGACAGTCGGTGCATATGACAGTCAGTGCGAAGGACAGTTGCACAAGCTTTTTGGATCCACACACAACACTTCAAGAGTAGGTTCTACAATTTTGGAATGCGAGCTTAGGTTACTCCATCAAACACGTAACAGATAAATGATTAAAAAAACAACAACACTTACCCAGCCTTGCACGAGCAATGAGCAGTAATGCAGATCTGAGACTCACCCCCGCACAGACTCCTTTGCTTTTATTCAGCCGGTTGAGATTTAGCTGCTTGTGTGGCCACGGAAAAGAACGTTATAAATGCTTTACAAATACTCTGCCATATCAATTCTCTAATGGCTCAGCTGGTAGAGCGTTGGACTCTTGGTCATGCATGACCAGGTTCGATTCTGCGCTGAAACTTTTTTTTCTCTCTTTTTTCGAGAGGTTGTGGGTTTCAACCCGACCTGGTTTTTTGTGTTTGTATGTGTGTGTGTGTTTTTCCCCCCTCTTTTCTCGAGAGGTTGCGGGTTCGAACCCGATCTTTTTTTATTTTTTTTTATGCCAAAACCTGGAGGTTCAGCGCCAGCGGTTTTTATTTTGCACAAACGTTCAGTTTTGGAAATTCCGGCTGACAAGCAGGTACTGTTTTAAGCACAGATTATTAATTTGACTTTTCACAGTTATTACTGCACATGCGGTAGTGCAGGTAAATTTAGTGCTGACTTCATTGACTCACCGACCCACCACCACCTCTGGACACCTCCTCCTCCTCCTCCTCCTCCTCCTCCTCCCTCCCTCCCTCCCTCCCTGGTGTCAGTTGGAGCTTTTGTGAGAGCTCGCGATCACGAACTCCAAGGACAAGACGATCTCTGATTGCTTCATCTTTGTTCTGTATCTGTGCTAGCTTTGCCAGATCATACAATTCTCTCACGTAGGCTTCTATGGTCTCCCCCTGCTTCTGGTTGCACGAGTGGAACCTGGCCCTTTCATGTATGACGTTTACTTGCGGAATGAAGTAGTCATCAAATTTCTCTAGAATAGTCGCGTAGACTTTCCCTTGTTCTTCAGACAGTTGAAATGACGTCAGAATCTTCTCTGCGTCTGGACCCATAACGTAGATAAGAGTACTTATCTGAACCTCCGCGTCTTCTTTGTGCAGCTTTGAAGCCGTGAAGAATCTCTGGAAACGTTGCTTCCACTCGGGCCATGCTGTAGGTTTGCTAAAGTCGAAGTTTTCCGGAGGCTTGAACGGACCCATCTTCACTGTTACTCCTTAGACCAGTACCACGTGAAACCGGTTCTAGAAAATTCGCAGCGAGACTCACACTGGATTTGGATCTCAGTTCAGCACACGTACAGTTCACAGTTTACCGCTGCCACCATGTTGTGTTCCGAGCGTTGCACTTCTTCAATCAATAAAGACTGGAGGCTTGTAAATAGTTCAACTTAGAGAATTTACTACTTCTTCTTACAGTGTAATTCCGCGTGTTGCAGGCCTTGTAGCAGCCAAAAGTTACTCCCGGCCAAAAGTTACTCCGGAAGTCATCGCAGAGTTATCTGCTCGGCTTTTTCTTTATGCGATTTACCGCTCCTGCACCTGTTCTTTGCATGGAATATATCCCGACAAACGACGCATTAGTTTCTTTACGAGTTTTTGTGTTTTTGGTGCATTTGTGTAGTTTAACACATAATATAGAGTTCAAAAAAGTTTTTCCCCGTGCAAAGCCGTCTCCGCTGCCGGAAATGATATGGGAGTCACCTCCCTGTAGTCTATTTGTAGTCTGGTTTTATAAAACGCGACCGTTGACTGACTTGGCACGCCCGGGGAGTTATGCTAAGATCCGGCCGCGTTAATATATCTGCGTTTTGTGACAAACGTCTTGCTCGGCGGTACTGTACTCCATGCACCTTAACGGTGCGCGTGATTCGGGTGTAATCTTAAGCTAAACGACGTTCCGAATGTTTCCGACTTCGACCATTTCAGCAGCGCCAATAAACGTCGTTTAGCTTAAGATTACACCCGAATCACGCGCACCGTTAAGGTGCATGGAGTACAGTACCGCCGAGAAAGACGTTTGTCACAAAACGCAGATATATTTACGCGGCCGGATCTTAGCATAACTCACCGGGCGTGCAAAGTCAGTCAGGCGGAGTGGCGGGTGCCGTCTCTTTTTAGAGTGGAATTCTCAGCACGTCCCGAGCAGATAACTCTGCGATGACTTCCGGAGTAACTTTTGGCCGGGAGTAACTTTTGGCTGCTACAGGCCTTCGACATGGCGCCCGACAATTCCGCCCGCGCATGCGCGCATAATGCGTAAACCAAACCAAGTGATAAAACCGTAGGCAAAACCAAGTGATAAAACATGATAACACGACACGCTTGATAACTGGGTGTTCGATTTATAGGAAACAGCGCATGCGCCCTCCCTGTCTAGCAACTCCGAAGCAACTGAGTGAATGACCTATATATGTTTTGATGTATGAAACCATCAATTGAAAGTGTATTGATTATTTAAAGTATTAATCGTATCACAAGCATACGTTTCTGTACACTTGTCAGTCAATTTACACCAGTTATCTGTCCTAGAAACTATACAATTCCATGTCAAACTTTCGAGTCGAGAGCCGCTTCGTCGCCATTAAAATTTGATGCAGTGAGTGCAGAGTGCTGCTCCCTTGATTTAAGTCAACTTAAGAAAAGTTTAGGCTGGGTGGGACGTGGATTAACTTTGAGCACGATTTGTTGACTTAGTGAAGTTGAGATCTCCCATGCACACCGAATTAGAGGTTCGTTGAGCTGAGCACGCGACTCAGTCTTAAGTCTGGTTTAAGTCTCTCAATGCACACGGCCCCTGGTCAACCTCCGACCTCTGCCCCTGTAAAAATCGTAGTTATTGTTAGATGGTTATGCGTCTTCGGTTTCTATTTTTAGTTCCAGGTGACATCCTACCCAAGCCCAACGTCGAGTTCAGAGACATTCCTGTCTGTGGTCGTCCTTATTCCCTGCACTGCATCATCATGCAAAAGTACATCCCCAGTGACGACACCAGGTACACCTGGTACAAGGACCACGCAGAGGTCAGAGATCAGCCAGGTCAAACTCTGACCTTCACCAACGTGACAGAGGCAGACGCAGGCGAGTACACGTGCACTGCCAGGGAAGGACCTGTGGAGACCACGTCACCTCCCAGTGATGCATTCTACCTGAGGCCTCACGGTGAGTTGTGCTGTTGTGGTTTTATGTGTCGTTTGTATATTCGTTGTGATACTGGATGCTCTGTCCATACATATTCGACATCTGTCGGAGTACATTGCTATCAGAAGAGAAGGACCAGTTATCTGGAAAACTTGGAATGTTCTATCATATTTTGAGAAAGCAAAAATAGGCTTTCCTACCATTGATCATGCCATTGGTACTGTTCACTTAGTGGATCAGGACGTTTGGTAATGTAATCCATCAACAGTATTTACCATGCAATGGTATGCATAAGATTTGCTTATCTAGAACTTATGTTGCCTCAAATAATATACATTACATTATCTTTGAACGTACATGTCCCACAACTGCAAAATGTTCAGGCTTACTACAAACAAAATGTACCATGATTTCTAAGAAGAAATGACTTTATTAAAATAAAATCACGATTGTACACTCGTAACTAGCGAACTTTCGAAGAGTTAACCTCTGAAATGTATAATAAAACACTACAGCTTTCAAGAGGTTGAAAGACTTTGGAAAGTATGCAGAGACAAACCACTTCACTTTCCAGTATATGATTGGAACAATTATTCACATAAATGTAGTGTGTGTAGGTAGAGTAATATGACTGATCTGCCTCGAGGGATTTACTCATTAAGTAGAGTTTCTAAACACCAAAAATGAAAGACAAGTACTAGTTACAAATTCTCCCTTTTAAGCCATTGAGCACGTCATTGCAATCATTGGAAATCTCAGTCCAATTATCTCCCCCTTTCCCTTTCCTCTGTGATAATCTGGTCTTACACTAGACTGTGAATGTGTTGTTTTCCCCCAACCTAAACCACAGGAAATGTGATCTCAAACTCTGCCACATGCAATAGGTAGTGTCTGCACGTCCTACAGTACTGCACAAAGAATGACGCCCACTGTGCAGTGGGGGTGTTGGTGGGGGAGGGGAGGAGGGGAGGGGGAGGGAGGGGGACATGACGTAACGGCCATACAGAGCGGACACCGAGCGAAGCGAGCTCGCGGACAGAGGGGCTGCTCACAAAGGGGAACTCTTCCGAGTCCTGTGGCCCTGTGTGTGTGTGTGTGTGTGTGTGTGTGTGTGTGTGTGTGTGTTTGTGTGTGTGTGTGTGTGTGTGGTGTGTGTGTGTGTGGTGTGTGTGTGTGTGTGTGTGGTGTGTGTGGTGTGTGTGGTGTGTGTGTTGTGTTGTGTGTATGTGTCAGAGTGTGTGTGTTTTGTGTTTGTGTGTGCATGTGTGTGTGTGTGCGTGTGGTGTGTGTGGTTGGGTGGTTTGTGTTTGTGGTGTATGTGGTGTGTGTGTGCGTGGTGTTTGTGGTGTGGTGTGTTGTGTGTGGTGTGTGGGTTTATGTTTGTGTGGTGTATGTGTGTGTGGTGTGTGTTGGTTTGTGTGGTGTGTGTGTGTGTGTGTGTGTGTTGTGGTGTGGTGTGTGTGGTGTTTGTATGTGTGTGTATGTGTATGTGTGGTGGTAGTGTGTGTATGTGTGTCATGTGTGTGTGTGTGTGTGTGTGTGTGTGTGTGTGTGTGTGTGTGTGTGTGTGTGTGTGTGTGTGTCTGTGTGAGTGACATATGTACCAGGCTTTCGATTCACTCTACAAAGGTCAAAAGTTGTATCACGGTGTCTGAGCAGGTTTGCTATCAAAGGAGTGCTCTGAGGAAACAGAGAAGTTGCTGCTTGGGAAAGAACTACCAAAGGGAATCCGTAAATCAGCCAAAACGGCAAACTTTTTTGTATAAACTTATGAAATGCGTTTGGGATTCTCTTGATGATGAGAGTCTGCAATTTTCTTTGATTCCAATCAGTAATGTTTCTAATGAAACTTTTTGAAGGGAAAAAGCTGATAAAGGCAATAGCATTCGGGAATTTTCTCAGCCCCCTCCAGAGGGGTCATTTCATTTCTAATTATCACTCTCACTGCAGCAAAATGGAAGTTTCAGAGATCCCTCTAATTGCATGTTTAGAACGGGCATGCAGTACACAACACATCATATGTACCTAATTATGCGGTAAGGAACACGCTGTCCAGTAGGTCTCTATCAGGGATTGACAAAGTCGCAGTAGTCCAGAATGAGAGGTGAAAGAACACAAACTGACGTCATAGATGACTCAAAGTGCCTTTCATAAAACAAACCATCTTTCAGGTTTCAGTCTACCTACATGTATACATTGAACGTTGAAGGAGAAGGACACCTAAGCCATAATATGAGTTATTTCATCATCACTATCTGGTTTTCTCCTTTGTTCTGATGCCAAAAACTCTGCCACTCAGCCCATGTTCTGCACATAAACCAATGCCAAACACCCCATTTTCCCACCCAGCCTATACAGTGGTGCCCCGAAAGATGCTGTTTTGGAATTATGGGAGTGTTGGGGAAATGTGCCTTACCAAAGGTCATGTACTTGTTGATGAGAGTCTGCAGTAGGTCTATATGAAGAGTACTCAAATGAAGTGTATGGGAAATACCCATGTGTAGGGATCCATAGAGTTTGCTCAGGTAGGGGAACCTAGTGCTCATTTCATATTCCTCTTCAAGTTGCAATGCATCTGTTATTATCTCACTCACTTTTCTGCATTATACTATCATAACTGTCATCAACTGCAGTGGCTTTCGGGTATTTGTTACAGTGATTGCCCACAGAGGAACAAACACGGGAAGTTGTTTCTTTTGAGGACTGCGTCAAGGTTTCTTTCAACAGGACCACTCAGACGAGGGAGACCAGCTGTCACTTCGCTCTCTTCCATTTCTACCTTGAGCTCCTTACTTTTCTTCCTTCAGGGTTCTACCTCTCCTTGTGAAATCTAAAACTGGCTCATCTGTTTTGAGTTAAATACTTATTTAAAGCTCCGTCTGTCATCCTTTCTGTTCCATTTGGGGATCTTTCCCTTTATGAGAGCCACGAGGAGAGGCAGCAGACGTTTGCATGGGAGAGTGTGGCACACAGGGAGATCCAGCCCCAGACAGAAAGACCACCCACAGCAAGTGTCTGTGAAGGCTGTGGACAGGACTGCCCTTCCCCTGTGAGACTCTACAGCCACAGACAACTCTGTACAGCGCCCCAGCCTGACCCTTAAGTGTGCTGTGTCCATGGTCCCTCTGGACTGCAGGAGACCTATGCCTTTGTCACTTTACGATCTGACTAGCGTTTGTGTCAAGGTGTTTCCTAGGGAGAGCTCTATGTTACCCTCTGCTATTTTGTCGGCTAGCCTCTTGTCAATTTCGTTACAATCGTCTTAATGGAAATATATAGTTTCAACTATTCCCAGCAAACAACGTGGATAGAAAGGTGAAACCTGGCTCAAGATGGTTTCCCAGATAAATTGTCTGATTACATTGTTCAATGCAGCAGTGGTTTTCTTTTTTCTTTTCCCCCTCTTCGTGAACTGTGTGTGGTCATACTTTGACTGGCGGTGGATCTACGTTTGATGTGGACACTGTGGTCGGCTGGATTTTGAATTTGGGATTTAGAGGCTTCACGGTACAGGCAAGAGTGATTTCCTTAATGACGGGAGAAGCTGTTCATTTTCATTAAAAAGTTGTGGTCTCCAAATAGGAGAACTCTGGTCTGTTTGCCCTGGCATGTGTATTGTTCTAGGTTTTTTAATATCTCCCCCTCCAAAATTGAATTTTAAGTTGCCTGGAGTCTTTGCAACTGACAGTTGACGACCTTTGCCCTTCAGTGATTCCACAGGTCACCATCGAACCAAAGTCTACAGACTCCGTGGTCAAGGGAATTCTGGGAGGCAAGCTGACCTTGACCTGTAAGGTGACCCGGGCCTTTCCTTGGGTTCCCAATGACGGCTACAGCTGGAGTTACTTCCCCTCTCCCAACACTGAGCAGCGACCTCTGGGGGAGAGAACGAACACTCTGACCCTGGGCCCCCTGACCAGGGAGGACAGTGGTCAGTACGTCTGCCAGGCCAGGAACGACCAGGGCCTGGTAAACCTGCATCTCATTGGAAACGCCTCCGTCACTGTGGACGTCGTCTGTGAGTACCAAACCTCCGTCTTGCCTTTCTCTTCCACCTGGTGCCTGACGAACACCCAAGTCTGACGTGAATGCCGACTAGGAATGTGATAGCTTTACAGTGGGACGACACTCGTATCTGAATACGAGATGGATATCGACTGCATGCCACAAGAGCAACTAACACCTTGTCATCAGTGACTTGGAAACATATCGACAGCAACTAACACCTTGTCATCAGTGACTTGGAAACATATCGACAGCAACTAACACCTTGTCATCAGTGACGTGGAAACATATCGACAGCAACTAACACCTTGTCATCAGTGACTTGGAAACATATCGACAGCAACGAACACCTTGTCATCAGTGACTTGGAAACATATCGACAGCAACTAACACCTTGTCATCAGTGACTTGGAAACATATCGACAGCAACTAACACCTTGTCATCAGTGACTTGGAAACATATCGACAGCAACTAACACCTTGTCATCAGTGACTTGGAAACATATCGACAGCAACTAACACCTTGTCATCAGTGACTTGGAAACATATCGACAGCAACTAACACCTTGTCATCAGTGACTTGGAAACATATCGACAGCAACTAACACCTTGTCATCAGTGACTTGGAAACATATCGACAGCAACTAACACCTTGTCATCAGTGACTTGGAAAAATATCGACAGCAACTAACACCTTGTCATCAGTGACTTGGAAACATATCGACAGCAACTAACACCTTGTCATCAGTGACTTGGAAACATATCGACAGCAACGAACACCTTGTCATCAGTGACTTCGAAACATATCGACAGCAACGAACACCTTGTCGTCAGTGACTTGGAAAACATATCGACAGCAACTAACACCTTGTCATCAGTGACTTGGAAACATATCGACAGCAACTAACACCTTGTCATCAGTGACTTGGAAACATATCGACAGCAACTAACACCTTGTCATCAGTGACTTGGAAACATATCGACAGCAACTAACACCTTGTCATCAGTGACTTGGAAACATATCGACAGCAACTAACACCTTGTCATCAGTGACTTGGAAACATATCGAAAGCAACTAACACCTTGTCATCAGTGACTTGGAAACATATCGACAGCAACTAACACCTTGTCATCAGTGACTTGGAAACATATCGACAGCAACTAACACCTTGTCATCAGTGACTTGGAAACATATCGACAGCAACTAACACCTTGTCATCAGTGACTTGGAAACATATCGACAGTCAAAGACATGTATCAGCAGTCAGCTTCAAAACGAAATAATTGACCCCAATGCAATTCGTTCTTGCACATTCTTTCCTATTTCTGCAGATCTTGAGAGCATCGCACTGACCCCTGACCTAGAGGTCAGTGAAGGTGACCCTGCGACCCTGACCTGCCAAGTGGACAGCCATCCGACTGCTCGTCTTGCCTGGACGGTGAATGGACAGGAAGTACGTCACGTGACGTACAACGTAGACCACTACGTCATCCCGAGTGCTGCCTGCTCAGACAGCAACAACTACACGTGTCGTGCCTCCAACACAGACATGCCTGGCCTGGAGAGAAACGCCACGGTACAGCTGCACGTGATCTGCAAGCAAGGTGGTTTCATAATTATTGCTGATGTACCGATGTTACTCTCTGGTCCTGTTTTTGTTTACTCAATGAGGAAAATGTTCTTTTCTGTATTACAAATGTTCGTCTTATTATTTAAAAAAAAAGAAAATTGTTGTTCCACTTATATCAAAAGCATATATTTCCTTACTTATACTTTTAAGATATTAACTCGCTTAAGGTTTATGCCTCATATTCCCTCAGAATACTGAGACCTGACCAAAATTACATGTTGTGTAAAATGGAACATGTGGTCCACTATACTTTTTCAGTTGTGCATGCATCTTCTTATTTGTGTGTGCAGTAATGTGCGCTAATGTTGAATGACTCATTAAAACGTGAAAACAGTCGATCTGATCCCCCCCCCCCCCCCCCTCCCTGCCCTTGTACAATGTGGTAACTGTGTTAATTCCGCTCTGCATTTTTGAAAGTGGTGAAGCAGAGAGATGACAGTCTCCCCTTCTTGTTGTCAGCTTATCTTTGTATGCATGTTTGAAGCAAGCAACATTTATACGATTTGTTAAGTTACTGCGATAGTTTTAGCGTCAGTAAATATAAAATAAGTCGCTTGCGTTACACAATGAAACGTGTGGAGCTTGTTGACTCTGCTTTCATTCCTGAAGTATAGATGAGTTGGATACATTCTGTCGCAGGTGTAAGTTAACGATCTAGACAACTTGCGGGCCTGTATGCCCATGATAGGCATGCAGAAAGTCCTCACCCAGCCCTGTGCTCTGTTTCCAGCCACCACGGAGCCGCACACCACCACCACGGTCTTCCCCACTGAGCTGCAGCCTGAGCAGAGTGGTGAGTGGCTGTGGCTGGGACGAATGTAGTGAGGGAGATGTCTCCAGACACTGCCTCTGCCACTCTGCTCTCTGTCTGCAGGAAACCTTGGCTCCACAGCTCTTCACGTTCCTCTACACAGTGTCCACTGTATTGGTATTTCATTGTCCTGTGTGTCCACTGTGTCATCACTTGACTGTCCTGTGTGTCCACTGTGTTATCCGTTCACTGTCCAGTGTGTCCACTGTGCCTGGCTTTCACTGTCTGGTGTGTCCACTGTGCCTGACCTTCATTGTCCACTGTGTCCACTGTATCGGCATTTCATTGTCCTGTGTGTCCACAGTGCTTGGTTACTCACTGTCCTGGTGTGTCCACTGTAGCGTGACTTCATTGTCAGTGTGTCAATGTACCTGACCTTCACTGTGCTAGTGTTTCCACTGTGCCTGACCGTCACTGTCTAACACTAACAGTTGAATCCAGTGTATCAGCTGTTCACTGCCAAAACGTTGTAGTGCTGGCGACTCACTGTTGACAAGCCCACTGTGCAGACTCCTTTCCCTCCAAACCGCCCCATCACCCCTGTTCCACCATTTCGTACGCCTCCAGGTGGCTACAGAGAGACCAGGTCTACACAACAAACACTCTGCTCAAGACGCTATATATGCTGCTCAACTTTTGCTAAGGAACGTGTCTTCAGTTACACACACATTTCGTGTTAAAATTTGATAAGCCTGGAAAGGAACTCATTTATATAAGTCAGTTTCAGTCATTTCAGTCTCTTAACCCTGAGATGGGTTGTTGAGGCACCACTGATGACTTTCGGACAATCTTCCTCCATCGATCTTTATCCTCTATGGCTCGCTGTGAGTCAGCAAAGGTCCAGCCTGTCCATTTTTGACTCACATGCAAAGCAAAAGTGAGTCTATGTACTCACCCGTGTCGTCCGTCCGTCCATCCGTCCGGGCGTAAAAAACTTAAACGTTGGATTTTTCTCGGAGACTATGAAGTCTATCAACACCAAATGGGGCATGATGGTGTATGATGACAAGGCCTCAAAAAACATACATAGTGACTTGACCTTGCTTCAAGGTCAAGGTCACAGGAGCCATAAATGTGGTCTCAAAAACAGTCATTTTTCACATTTCCCAATTTTCTCCCACGTTATTGAGAATGGCGACCTTAGCTACAAGTGATATATAGGTCAAAGCAAGCCCTATCTTTTGATACCAGTTGCGTTGACCTTGCTTCAAGGTCAAGGTCACAGGAGCTCTTCAAAGTTGGATTGTATACATATTTTGAAGTGACCTTGAACCTGAACTATGGAAGATAACTGTTTCAAACTTAATAATTATGTGGGGCACATGTTATAATTTTATCATGAGACACATTTGTTTACATATCATCAAGGTCAAGGTCACTTTGACCCTTATGAAATGTGACCAAAATGGGGTAGTGAACCACTAAAAGTGACTATATCTCATGGTAGAAAGTGCCAATAAGCACCATTGTGCTTCCTATGTCTTGAATTAACAGCTTTGTGTTGCATGTATTTTGATCATTTATTAAATTTCCATTACCATGATCATGAATCAAAGATTGAGGAAATTGCTGTGACCTATGCAATCCAAGGAGGAAAATAATGCAGACTAGAAGTTACCTAAGTACATTAATGTCATTAATTAGTTAAAGCATCAGTGCTTTCACCATTTTTTGACTCACATGCGAAGCAAAAGTGAGTCTATGTACTCACCCGTGTCGTCCGTCCATCCGTCCGGGCGTAAAAAACTTAAACGTTGCATTTTTCTCAGAGACTATTAAGTCTATCAATACCAAATGTGGCATAATGGTGTATGATGACAAGGCCTCTAAAACCATACATGGTGACTTGACCTTGCTTCAAGGTCAAGGTCACGAGCCATAAATGTGGTCTCAAAAACAGTCATTTTTCACATTTCCCCAATTTTCTCCCACGTTATTGAGAATGGCGACCTTAGCTACAAGTGGTATATAGGTCAAAGCAAGCCCTATCTATTGATACCAGTTCGGTTGACCTTGCTTCAAGGTCAAGGTCACAGGAGCTCTTCAAAGTTGGATTGTATACATATTTTGAAGTGACCTTGACCCTGAACTATGGAAGATAACTGTTTCAAGTTTAAAAATTTTGTGGGGCACATGTTATGCTTTCATCATGAGACACGTTTGGTCACATATCATCAAGGTCAAGGTCACTTTGACCCTTATGAAATGTGACCAAAATGGGGTAGTGAACCAGTAAAAGTGACCATATCTCATGGTAGAAAGTGCCAATAAGCACCATTGTGCTTCCTATGTCTTGCATCAGGTTTGTGTTGCATGACCTTGGATGACCTTGACCTTGAGTCAAGGTCACATGTATTTTGGTAGGAAAAATGTGTAAAGCATTTCTTAGTGTATGATGTCATTGGTAGGTTTAGTTGTTTGACCTTGACATTGAAGGCCACCTGAAGGTCAAGGTCATATAAAGGTCAAGGTCAAGCATGTGAGTCGTATGGGCTTTGCCCTTCTTGTTTGATGTTGTCTTCCCACCTCTTTCTCTGCCTGCCTCTCCTTCTCCCACCTGGTACGGTATCTTACAGGATGGTCTTGGCCAGCCCACTGCCTCATGACACGTGACCGTACCACTTCAGCTTTCCGCTTTTCACGATTGAGAGCAGGTCTTCGTACTGTCCAAATGCTCTCCTGATCCTGTTGCTGACTTCCTCATTCGTGACATGGTCTTTATATGAGATGTTCAGAATTTTGCGGTAGCATCTTATGTCCAGGGCTTGTATCAGTCTCTGTAGTTCAGATGTGAGTGTCCAGGACTCGCATGCATACAAGAATACGGAGATGGCCAGCGTGCGCATGAGCCTGATCTTCGAAGCGAGAGTGATATTTCTGTCACGCCATATTGGCTTCAACTTTGCCAATGCTGCTGTTGTTTGTGCTAACCTGGACAGCATCTCTGGTTTGGACCCTTCATCAGTCACAATAGATCCCAGGTATTTGAAGTTGTTCACAGCTTCCAGTTTTTGGCCCTTCACTTTGATTTCCATTTTGAAGCCCCTAGGGTTGTTCGTCATCACCTTGGTCTTCTCGGCACTGATCACCATGCCATATGCCTGTGAGGTCTTGTCCAGATGCTCAACAAGACTAGTCAGCTTCTCTTCACTTCCTGCTAATCCATCAATGTCATCAGCAAAACGTAAGTTGGTGATCTTTCTGCCAGAAATGCTGATTGATCCTTCGTGGTCTGCTAGGGCATCAGTCATTATCCTTTCGAGGAAGAAGTTGAAGAGTGTGGGGGAGAGTAGACAGCCCTGTCTGACTCCGACAGTTGTCCTGAACCATTCGCCTGTGGTACCATTGAACAGGACTGCGCTGGTCGCTCTGTCATAGAGATGATCGACGACTTTGATGATCTTGGAGCTGATGTTGTAGCTTCTCATTGTGGCCCACAGCGCAGCATGCCAGATTCTGTCAAATGCTTTCTTAAAGTCTATAAAGACATGGTACAGATCTTGTTGGTGTTGTAGATGTTTCTCGCACAGTACTCTCAGATTGAAGATCTGTTCGGTGGTGCTCCTACCTGGTCTGAAACCTGCCTGCTCTTCAGCAATGATTTTCTCTGCCTGAGGTTTTAATATGTTCAGCAGTACTTTCAGCATGACCTTGCTGGGATGGCTGATGAGGCTGATTGTGCGGTAGTTCTGTCACATTTGCAGGTTTCCTTTCTTGGGCAATGTAATCACTAGGGACTGTGTCCACGGGGTTGGCCAATCTCCCGTCTGCCAGATCTTATTGCAGATCTTTGTGAGTGCATCGATCATTGCGTCACCTCGTGCCTGGATGAGTTCCCCTGGAATGTTGTCAACCCCAGCTGACTTCCCTTTCTTGAGAGACTTAACCGCTGTCTCCACCTCTTCTCGAAGAATTGAGTAGTTGTCCTCCTCGGTAGTCTGAGGACAGTTCAGTACTTTAGGATCTCCTCTGGTGTCATAGTTGTACAGCTCAGAGCAGTACTCAGCCCAGCGTTTCATGATTTCGCGTTCTTCTGTGAGACAAATCCCGCTCTTGTCTTGTATGGTGTTGACCCGCCCTTGTTTGGTCGCTGTAAGGTCTTTGACTATCTGGTACCAGATAGTCAAAGAACGGACATAAAAACACAATATTCTAATTGATTCTGTCTTGATTTCAGATCTGTCGCACGGGATGAGAGCGACGTTCTCCTTGGTCGGACTGGGAGTTGTTGTCCTCATTGTCGTCATTGTTGTTATCGTCCTCTGTAAGTACAGCAGTACGCGAAGCTTTCTTTGCTGTGCTACGTCAAACTGCCCTGTGATGCAAAACGGGTTTATGCAAAGACTGAAAGTATCATTGACAAATCTTCAGCCTTGAAAACGAGCACGGACTCGATTCTGTGTGGTAGAAAACCAAGAGGTGAAATGCCGGGGTCAGACGCAAATGAACCCAGAAAGGAAAAAAGGGTTGACACTAGGTCCGACAAAAAGTGTATTCTTTATTGAGAGGGAAAAGTGGTCATTCAGCGTGTGATCAGCAACCAAATACGGCCCTTATGAGGGCCACTTCTCTTTCTCAAGAAGGAATGCATTTTGTGTCGGACCTTCTGTCACCCCTTTTAATGTATTTTTGATAGAAAACCATGCAAACAATTTGCACCCTGAAGTTTTGTGTCTAAAAGTCATGTACTTTGAACTGTGATCCCAGGTACTTGTATAAAACACGTCCTTTTTTAAATCAGGAAGCATTGATCTGCTCCTGCAGAGGAAAAACTTCAGATTAATTCTGCACCATATGGCGTATTGGAAAAAGTGTTCGACATTCTGTTAACAGTTGCACATGTGCAGATGCCACGATACAGCAATCCTTTAACGGTAGCATATCTTTTTCTGTGCAGGCCGCAGACGTCTTTCCGAAAAGATTGGAAAACTAGTGCAAAGGGTGGCTGCTGGACGAGAGAGACACCGGAAGGTAGGCAGATCCTCACGCTGTGAGTCTTTCCCAAACACGAGGTTTGCGCTTTAACAAGAGGCCTCAATGCAGGACTGCTGTAGGAATGGAAGTCTTGCTGCTTTCATCCAGAGTCAGCCACATTTTACAGTTGGCATCGCCACAGAATGCTTTTTTGACTATCGCAAATAGCTATTCAGCAATCTGTTGTCTTGGTGTTGTCATGGAAACAACGTCCTTAAAGCAATATCTTTGCATGGACAAAATTTGTCGTCTCCTACTCACCCACACTTATTCACAGAGTAGAGACAGTTCCAGAATAAATAGGGGAAAGCGGGCATTTAGGCATCTCTTTTTTATTTCCAAAAGTATTATGTCATATGGAAAATTTACTTTATGTTAAACATAGTCACAGAATGAGGGCATTAGCATCCGAAAAAGCATACTGTATATTTTTCAACAAAGTTTATCTCATTCATGCCATCAAAGCAACAACGCCCATGAGATCGGGGCATTAACCTTAACCTAAATAACTCAATTTGGTATGGAGACCTTAATATATTTTCACCAGAAACACAGACAACTGATAAATGCATAGATTTACACGGGAGGAGAAAAAAGAGGTGACTCTAATTTCAAAATAAATTTTACTGCCAGTGCACAGGAGCCAGACCCAAATGACGTGATGCAGTCTTGATGCCCCTGGCTACTCAAGGTCAACCCTGGCTGTATTACTGGAGTCACTCTGAAAGCCCAGCAGTTAGTAGTTATTTTGATTGATAGGATCATTTAGCTAATCTAGCCCCACATTGCACTTGAAATGATGTCCAGATGAGTGTAGAAATCACAAACTCTGTTAAACCTCACTGACAAATTTGTATTTTTAAAAACCTTACTTTTCTCAAATTATAAAACTGAATTAGAGTTCACAGAGAGGAGGTGGTTGCCGCAGGTTTGAAGATGTATAGTTCCTTAAGTCTTTAGCTGAAATGAAACACTGCCATGGCAAAACCGCCTTCTTCCTTCACTTTTGGAGGGTGCAGGACAAACCAACTAACTGCAAGCAATACCATTCATCAAACAAGTTGCGTGATTTCTACATAGTTCCTCTGATTCGTGGATACTTAAGGCAGAAAGCGATTTGTTTGCATTGGCAATCTCAGTTAGAAAATTAAGGGCAATAGGCATGAACTTTATTGCTGACATTTGTTCGATTACTTTACATAATATAAAAAAGAAAGACATCCTAATTTAAAGTTGAGATGCACGTGTGTTTCATCCTTCCTCTTCCGTATTGTTGACGTTAACCATTTCTATCCTAGAAACAAAATGCTGAAGTGCGGGGCTTTAACTCCGCCATATTTCATTTGACTTTCAGGGGCTTAACCTTTGTTGTCCCAAACTAATAACATGTCAGTAAGTTTTAACTGTCAGTACCAAATTATAATTAAATTTAGCCTTGTACACAAACTTCAATCGACATTTCTTTCATGGGTGAATAAAAATCACCACCATAAACGCCCCATTCCTCTTCAGTTCTTAGCAATAAAAAACCCTCAAAAACATTATAGAACCCACCAAGTAATACATGAAACACATTTGTGATGGTTCATGTTGTACTTGGTGCTTTCTGTATATTATACATACTATGTCAAGTGTAACATGGACATCACAAAATGAACGCACAAGCACCCCTCTGGGTGGTATAGGAAAGCACTGATGCAACTCTTGTGTTCCATTGTTGATCATGAAGCTCATATCAAATTTAGATGTGAGTAAGGTCTATGGGGCAAAGTTGTTTTGGACTTTCAACATGGCAACACAAGAGTGGTGTACTTAAAAAAATTAACTCGCACTGTGACTAACCTACTTTCCAAATGGGTCAAATCTGATAGGTTAAAACTCATTTTGAAAACGTTACAACTATAAACAAAGTTACATTATACTTCCACATGGGGCTTAAATCTCCACTTGCCCTCCTTGAAAAACGTCTTATTTTGATATTGGATGCATGTTTAAGATGTGCAGACTCTTATAAAAGGATCGATATGAGAAGTAAAGTAAAGAAAACATGTATGAGCGTCATAGCCATCTGAAGGAGAGTAGACTTCCAACAGCTGTTTTGAGGAAATAGCCTCTGATTTTTTTTAAAAACTAATCTATTCTTTGATGTCAAAATTGAAGCCATCATTTTCGTCCTACAGCCTAGAGTGAGAAATGGAATAACAGCACATGAATGCCTTTAAAATGGTAGGGTACAGTGGGGTTTTGCAAAGATTTTGAATGTTAAAAAGTGGAATGTCTGCAACAATATTGCCTACTTATGAATAAAATCAGGTTATCAAACTTTCATTTGCACAATATCAGTTTTTAACACCAATCATCACTGCTTTGTAAAATGTGTTGGTATTTGGAAAACATTTATGAAAAAAAGCAAAATTCCCCAAATTCACATCAAACACCTATTGGATTTCTAACAGCATTTCAAAATCTCTGACTAAAGTCTGGCTTCGTGGAGGAAAGTCAAACATATCCTCATCACAACCAGCAGCTGCTGTAACACATCCTGGGAGAGCAAGGGGCAGGCTTGGGAGTCCTGTGACGTGTTACTGTACTTGTTGCAGCGTTCTGAACCCGAGAACCTCATGGGTGAGTTGCCAGGCGTGGAGCTAGGAACCTTGGCAGACCAGACAACTCCTCTTCTGAGTTCCAGCTCTGTGACAGAGGTAAGTAGAGAGATATGTCGCCCCTTTGTCTCCAAAAGCGGAGACACATTCTGGGAGAGCAAGGGGCAGGCTTGGTAGTCCTGTGATTTGTTACTGTACTTGTTGCAGCGTTCTGGACCCGAGAACCTCTGGGGTGAGTGTCGAGGCGGGGAGCTAGTAACCGAGGCAGAGCAGACATCTCTTCTGAGTTCCAGCTCTGTGACAGAGGTAAGTAGAGAGATATGTCGCCCCTTCGTCTCAGAAAGCGAAGACATAGTCACCTGGCTGCAGAGGTTGACTCTTGAGAAAACTGCGTGTTATGGCGTAGTATCCAGTGTCAAGGCATGCGATGGGTCTGCACGTATGTGCTCTCTCTCTCTCTCTCTCTCTCTCTCTCTCTCTCTCTCTCTCTCTCTCTCTCTCTCTCTCTCTCTGTCTCTGTCTGTCTGTCTCTCTCTCTCTGTGTCTCTGTCTCTGTCTGTCTCTCTCTCTCTCTCTCTCTCTGTCTGTCTGTCTCTCTCTGTCTCTCTGTCTCTCTGTCTCTCTCTCTCTCTCTCTGTGTCTGTCTGTCTGTCTGTCTGTCTGTCTGTCTGTCTGTCTGTCTGCCTGTCTGTCTCTCTCTCTCTTTCTCTCTCTCTTTCTCTCTCTCTCTCTCTCTCTCTCTCTCGTGACAATCCTGACAACTACAGAGATATTGCCTTATCTAGTACTTTCAGTAAGGTATTTACTTACATTATTTGTTGTAGGCTGCAGAGTTGGGCGGATCAGCATAAACGCATTCGGGAAGGACAGGCGGGTTTTAGAAAGGGGTATTGTACAGTTGATAATATTTTTGTTCTGCAAGGTATCATTGGCAAATATCAAAATAAGCACAGGAAACTTTATGTTGGCTATGTAGAGTTTATAAAAGCTTTTGATATGGTAAACAGAGATATATTGTGTAAAGTTCTACGTAAAAATGGAATAAATAGGAAATGATTTGAATTGTCTGACAGCCATGTACAGATCGGTACAATACTG
Organism: Theodoxus fluviatilis; assembly: GCA_034096865.1. NCBI lineage: Eukaryota > Metazoa > Mollusca > Gastropoda > Cycloneritida > Neritidae > Theodoxus > Theodoxus fluviatilis. The sequence continues at coordinate 21,526 of JAWQFJ010023779.1, read as the reverse complement.
TGTGAGAGGGAGGGATGGTCAGACCGACTTCTTTGAGTGTTCTTCGGGGCTGAAGCAAGGCTGTAAACTCAGTCCGATCCTTTTTTCTTACTTTATTAATACCTTGATTGATGAGATCTCCGCCAATAGTAAACATGGTATACAGTTGGCTCCTAATACGCCCGTCTTGAGTGCTCTCCTCTTTGCAGACGATGTTGCTTTGCTCTCGGACACAGTAGTAGGTCTTCAAAATCAATTAAACTGCCTGAAAACTGCAGCTGATAGACTTGGTCTGATGGTCAACACAGAAAAAACTAAAGTAGTGGTCTACAGACTGGGTGGACATTTAGCTAGACATGAAAGATGGTACCTCGGTGAGGTACGACTAGAAGTACAAAGTGAATATAAGTACCTTGGTAACATGCTATCTGCGAAGTTATGCTCAAATGTAACCCAAAATGATTTGGCCGGTAGAGCTAAATCTGCCCTTTTACTTTTGATAAGGTCACTGAGAAAAATCCGTCAAGTAACACCTGACGTTTACTTTAGACTATTCGATTCTCAGATTCAGCCGATCCTTTTGTATGGGGCTGAAATCTGGGGAATGGATGAATGTCAGACTGTGGAGAGTGTACACCTACACGCCATCAAAAGTTTTTTGAATGTTTCAGCACGTACTCCTAATGCTATGGTGTATGGTGACACTGGTCGTTTTCCTCTGTGGGTCAATGCCAAGTTACGCAGCATCAGATACTGGTTAAGACTCTTAAAAATGGATGAAAGCAGGTTACCCTATAAAATATACCAAATGATGCTGTGTACATCCAACGAAGGTTCTTGGGCCTTAAAGGTTAGAAAACTACTCTTCGAATGCAACTATGAAGATGTATGGTCAAATCAGAGGGTACCAAATGAGACGGCGTTTCTGAGAAACATCAGAGAGAAACTTATCGGCAAATTTTACACAGAATGGGAAGCACAAGTTAGGAATAGTGAGAGATACTCCTTCTACAGACTTTTTAAAACTTCTTGTGTAGTTGAACAGTATCTCTATGCTCTAGATAAAAAGTATTTAGGGACGCTTACATACGATTTAGGATGGGAATTACCGATCTATTTAGCCATAAACACAGATATATGAAAAGTAATAACCTAGAGCTTTGTCCACTGTGCAGGGAGCATGTAGAAACGGAGGTACATTTTTTACTCCATTGTCCTGCCTTACAGGACTTGAGAGAACATTTGCAATTTGATTGTACAGATGTGAATAGAGATGACCTCTTAGAACTTCTCTTGGCCAGTAAAGAAATGAAAATCATAAGATCAACGAGCATGTACCTGTACAAAGCGTTCAAGCGCAGACTAGAAGCTCTGGAGTCCACGGAGCGTGACAGTTTTTACATTGATTAATTGTTTTCCTTGGGAATTGAAATGTAAGTACATTGTTCACTTGAATGGGCCGGTGGCCTTTTCAATAAACTCGTTCGTTCGTTCGTTCGTTCTCTGTCTCTGTCTCTGTCTCTCTCTCTGTCTGTCTGTCTCTCTCT
>JAWQFJ010023779.1:0-17500 GCA_034096865.1 Theodoxus fluviatilis | reverse complement strand
TGATCGTGAGACGTGCCCATACCACTTTAGTTTGCGTCTTTTCACAGTGGTCAGTAGTTCGTCATGGGGCCCGATGGCTTGCCTGATTCTGTTTCGGACTTCCTCGTTTGTGATGCGGTCCTTGTAGGAGATGCCGAGGAGTCGTCGAAAGCATCTCATTTCCATGGCCGGTATCCTTCTCTCTAAGTCAGCTGTTAGTGTCCATGACTCACAGGCATACAGACGTGGTAGAGGTCCTGTTGGTGTTGTAGGTACCTCTCGCACAGTATCCTGAGGTTGAAGATCTGCTCCGTTGTACTGCGCCCTTGTCTGAAGCCTGCCTGTTCTTCAGCGATGATCTTCTCTGCTTGTGGCTTCAATCTGTTCAGTAAGATCTTCAGCATGACTTTGCTCGGGTGGCTGATGAGGCTGATGATGTGATCGTTCTGTAGTTCTGGCATCGCTGTAAGTTGCCTTTCTTGGGGAGGGTGATGATGAGGGACTGCATCCACGGTGTGGGCCACTCCCCCGTCTGCCAGATCTTGTTGCAGATGGTCAGTAAAGCACTGATCATTTCTTCCCCCCCCCTGCCTGTACCAGCTCTCCTGGGATGTTGTCCACTCCTGCTGACTTCCCCTTCTTCAGCGATATCATTGCTGCTTCCACTTCTACACGAATGATGGGGTGGTCGTCGTTGTTGGTTGCTGGACGGACATTCGGTACCTCTGGGTCTCTCGTGGTTCTGTTATAGGGCCCTCTCCCTCAGTTTCTCTCTCCCTTTGGTTGATAAATACCTTTTGGTTCCTTTCCATAGCAGATGGGCGCTGGGCTGTGAGGCGGGCTGGTTTCTTGTACATGCCGAGGGTCTTCTGATTCGTAGAGCTTGATTAATTCTTCTTGGCTCGGACGGAGATACACCGCTTTCAGTCTTGCTTGGTACTGGAAGGCTTGATGTTCCATTTGGTTGGACAGAAGACTTCATATCTCTTGTTTGAGTTCTTATTCTTTATTTCGTAGCAGCAAGACATGAGATGGTACATTGCCCAGCATTTCTCTATCTCTGCCTACATTCTCTCTCTCTCTCTCTCCATCCGCTCTCTGTGAGCGCTCGCCTCTGTCTATCCGCTCTCCATGATCGCAAGTCTCCGTCTGCCTTCTCCCTACTCTGTTCTCTCTCCTATGTCTGCTTCCCAAATTACTGAGATTCTTTTACCGTTAGACATACGGGGTCCTGCTCTCCTTATAAGGAGCTTGCGTCTGCGACTATACTAAAAATATCATAGCTGAGAAAGAGGGGGTGGCTACAGAGATACGTTGGGAGGGGGAAGGGATACGTTCTTTAAGAAGGATCCTACGATCCAGCTCAGGGTTTATTTTCAGCCAAGAAGCAAATCAGGCTAGCGTGATATATTTTCCTGGAGTGCTTTCACCTCAGGTACGGGGTTGCTGCACCACTTTCCAGGCTGACTCAGCTCTCCCCGAAATAACACAAGGCCTGCCGCGGGCTCGGCTTTTTCCGGCATAACAGTTCTTTAGTTGTAGCGTTCTGAGCAGTATTCTGTCCACCTCTTTAGAATGTCTTGTTCTTCCGCCAGACACTTTCCGTCTTTGTCTTGTATTGTTGTGGTTCGCCCTTGCTTTGTGCTGGTCAGATCTTTCACCAGCTGGTAGGCTTTTGTGCTGTTGTTGTTCTTCAGGCTATCATCAATGTCCTGGCACTGTTCTTCAATCCAGTTCTCCTTGGCCTTTTTCATCGCTTTTCTTGATTTCCCTGTTGACTGCTTTGTACTGCTTTGCGCCTTCTGTGTCGTTCTTTTTCTTCTTCAGGTCTCTGTTTGTCGCAAAGATCGAGTACATCGGCTGTGACCCAGGGCTTTTTGACTGAGCGGTGTTTGCCAAGGATCTCACTGGCCGTTTCAGTCACCGCTGTGTTGAAGGTGTCAATCAGCGTGTCTATGTCTGTGTCGACAGCGTCTAGAATGGCAAGCGCTGCAAATTTCAATCCAATCGTTGCTTGGAAGGCTTCTGCTACCTCTGTATCTTTCAGTCTTTGGAGGTCGAATTTGATTCTTGTGGGGCCCAGTTTGTTGGCTTTCTTCAGGTGTAGCTTGAAGGTCATTAGAACAAGCTCGTGGTCGCTCCCAATGTCTGCCCCTGGAAAGCTCCGTGTCTTGGTTACGTTCACACTGGAGCGGAAGCGCTTTTTCAACCATGATGTAGTCTATTTGGCTATGGTGTTCTCCACTGGGGCTGTGCTATGTTACTCTTCTTGATGGTTTGTGCGAGCCAAACGTATTTGCCAGCATGAGGTCATTGTAACTGGCAAATTCCAAGAGCCTCAAGCCCCTCTCGTTGGACTTGGTGTTGCAGTGTTGTCCACATGTGCCTTTCCAGTTCTTGTAGGCATCTTCTCCTACTTTGGCATTCCAGTCGCCTTGCACCACAAGGATGTCTTTCTTTGGAGTCTGGTCTATGACTTCCTGCAGCTGTTCGTAGAAATCCTCTATGTTTTCGTCACTGTAGTCAGTTGTTGGAGCATACGCCTGTATGATGGTGATGATCATACCAGAACTTGAAAAAAACAACAAAAAAACTAGGAGATTACAGAACATCAAGACGAAACTTATGGGTTTTTAACTGAGATTTAAAAATGGACATAGTTGGTGCATCACGTAGGCCAGCCGGCAGGGAATTCCAAACACTAGGGGCAATGAAATTGAAACTACGCTCTCCGAAAGACTTGGTACTAGGCTTTGGAATTTTCAGAAGCATTTCACTTGATGAGCGGAGAGAACGGGAAGAGTGATGGGTACAAAGGGTGGCCGAAAGATATGCCGGAAGGGTTGAATCAAAATGACGGTACGCCAAAACATTCCTCTTCCTCCTCCCCCCCCCCTTCCCTTCTCTCTTCCTCCTCTTCTCCTCCCTTCTCTCATCCTCTTCTCTCCCTCCGTTCTCTCTTCCTCCTGTCCCCCTACCTTCTCTCTTCCTCCCGTACCCCTCATTTCTCTCTTCCTCCTGTACCCCACCCTTCTCATTCCTTCTCTTCCCCTCCCTTCTCTCTTTCTTCCCCCCTCCTTCTCTGTTCCTCCTCTCCACATCCATTCTTTCTTCCTTCTACCTCTTACCCCCCCCCTTTCTCTCTTCCTCCTCCACCCCGCCCTTCTCTCTTCCTCTTCTCCCCCTCCCTTTTGTCTTCCTCCTTTACCCCTCCGTTCTCTTTTCCTCCTCTCCCCCATCCGTCCCTCTTCCTCCTCTCCCGCTTCCTTCCCTCTTCCTCCTGTCCCCCTCCCTTCTTTTTTCTCCTGCCTCCCTCCGTTCTCTCTTCCTCCTCTCCCCTCCCTTCTCTTTTCCTCCTGTCCCCCTCCCTTCTCTCTTCCTCCTGTCCCCCTCACTTCTCTCTTCCTCCTCTCCCCTTCCCTTCTCTCATCCTCCTCTCCCCCTCCCTTCTCTCATCCTCCTCTCCCCCTCCCTTCTCTCTTCCTCCTGTCCCCCTCCCTTCTCTCTTCCTCCTGTCCCCCTCCCTTCTCTCTTCCTCCTGTCCCCCTCCCTTCTCTCTTCCTCCTCTCCCCCTCCCTTCTCTCTTCCTCCTCTCCCCTTCCCTTCTCTCTTCCTCCTCTCCCCTTCCCTTCTCTCTTCCTCCTCTCCCCTTCCCTTCTCTCTTCCTCCTCTCCCCCTCCCTTCTCTCTTCCTCCTCTCCCCTTCCCTTCTCTCTTCCTCCTCTCCCCTTCCCTTCTCTCTTCCTCCCTTCCCCCTCCCTTCCCTCTTCCTCCTTCTTTCTCTCTTCCTCCTATCCCTCTTCCTCCTTTCCCTCTTCTTCCTCTCCCTCCCCCTCTTTCTCCTTCCCTCCTCTCTCTCTCTCTCTCTCTCTCTCTCTCTCTCTCTCTCTCTCTCTCTCTCTCTCTCTCTCTCTCTCTCTCTCGCTCGCTCGCTCGCTCGCTCTCTCTCTCTCTCTCGCTTCCTCCTTTTTTCTGCCTATTCATCAATGATCTACCATATGTATCTCGGATAAAGTGGTTACATGTGATATGTTTACTGATGATGTAACACGTTCAACCTCAGGTGTCAGGACTGAATGTGTGGCAGTAAAACTTCAAGGGAGCCTGGATGAAATACGTTCTTGGTGCTTTTCAATCGTATGGTCATAAATCCTTCCAAAACGAATAACTACGAGACAAAAACATCAAGTATATTCTTTATCTCTTCCTCTTTTTCTTTATTTATTAAGAATCGATAAAAATCGTTGGTGTAATAATTGATTATCATTTAGGATGACAATCACACATTGACTATGTTATAAATAATCTGTTTTTCCTCTCAAAATTACGACATATTGTTGACATTCAAACTAGCAAAATATTATTCCATGCTCATATCTTGTCTCACGTCAATTATGCGTCAACAATTTGGGATGGCTGTAGTGATGCTAACTTGAAAAGGCTGAAGTCATTGTATCGAAGAGTCTCTAAGCTTATGATTACAGACAGTTTACAAATGACAACATGACAAAATTTAATATATTGTCTTTTCATAATCATTTACAATTCTATAAATGTCTTAATGAAAAGAATTGATTATTGTGATGTGCTTGATTATTTGATAAACTTATTCCAACTTTCAAATATTCGTGTACATAACTTCATAATACCACAACCTAGGATTAATTTGTTTAAACATAGCCTATCTTACTCAGGGGCTACTATTTGGAACACACTACCCAATTCTCTTAAAATTGCGAAATCTTTATAGAATGTTAAATTTAAACTATACACTTTTCTTATGCAGTCATCCTAGGTAATTTCTCATCTTATTCTAAATTTACTTCGTGATTATTCTCAATGTGGTATTTCGTTACCATGAATTTACTGTAGCCAGTATTATTGTGGGAATTTTTTGTGGGATAGAGAGTGGGCTGGGTGGGGGTGGGGGTGGGGGATTGGATTTGTTTGTTTGTTTGTTTTAACAAGGGCTGAATGTACGATAGATAGCTATGCCTAATTCAGTAATTTCCCTTGAAAAATAAAGTTTCATGAATCAATCAATCCATCTCTCTCTCTCTCTCTCTCTCTCTCTCTCTGTGTCTCTCTCTGTCTCTGTCTCTCTCTATCTCTGTCTCTCTCTCTCTCTCTCTCTCTCTGTCTCTCTCTCTCTCTCTCTCTCTCTCTCTCTCTCTCTCTCTCTCTCTCTCTCTCTCTCTCTCTCTCTTTGTGCATCATTTTAAGTGATGTTACTGAAGTGACCGGCATTGACATTGCAGAAGCCATACACATTGTATTATGAGAGGGACAAAATGTAATAGAAGAGGTAAAGAGAAGAGAGTGTTAGGGGAAACCTCTTGTTTCTTCCTTTATAAACTCATGCAGGAAACTGGCATACAGCAAAATAATGGCACCTATGTGATTAGGAATTTCATCTCCAAAAACAACTGCCCCCCACACTCAAATTACTTAATGTACAACGACCCCGCCGACCACGTTTTTACTTCCACCCCAAATTAACAAAACATGAAACACAGGCTGTCCCATTGTCTCTGCACACACCTGTCCAACAGAACACATCTCGGTATATCTTGACACAGTTCTTCTATCTCTGGTTCACTCACCATCCACCTTCATCAAGGACTCTTATTGACGAGGCAAAACATGACATGCTTAACACCAAAATTTGTATATCTCTTCACTCTGGACGAGACATTCCTGCTGTTGAGGGACAGAGCTACCAGCTCGATTGTGTCTAGGGATTAAACTAGTTGTAACATGTCATGCAGCGTTCAAACACTAGACATTCCACATGAACCTGCAGGACGGCATGAAATCACCAACAAAGTAAAAGGAGAATATATTAACCCTCTTCACCCCGGAAGTCTAGCTGTGTCCCGAAAAATGGCCCTGTACATGTGAGAGGGATTAGGGAAGGGAATTGGGGTTTAGGGCCTGTATCTTTTAACAGCTTCTGTGCTATTCTTGTATTTATCATGTCAATGCCCATTATCTGAGCCTCACAGGAAAGGTGCGTATTTTCTGTGTGAGAGAAATACGTTGTCATGAGGAGGAAACTAAAATTTGTCTGGGGAAATTTAAAATGTCCATTATGACCTTCCTGAACGAGGTATTGTGTCCTCGACTATATGGATCAGCACGGAGTGTGGTCAACAGGGGAGACAGCTCAGACTTTTTCTTTTCTTTTGTCACTTGCATAAGATTTAAAGTGAAGCTATACTGTAGATAAAATGTCAGAGGGATTGGGGTTGAGAGCCTACTTGTTGTAATATATTCTGAGCTATTCTAGTATTTTAAAATTTAAATTCCTATTATCTGAGCGTCACATAAAAGGTATTTATTTTATATGTGAGAAAGATATGTTATCTAGAGAAAGAAAAGTAAACTTGTCTGAAAGAAAGAAACAAAAGTTTGTAGACTTTTATTTTCATTTAAGGCACCCGTTACATTTTACAACGTTGCCTACCTTTACATGTGGGTAAAGAGAGTTCAAGAATCACTTAGTAGTGGGAAAACATGGCTCTTAAGGAAAGCACAACGCTACTATTTAATTGACAACTGTGACAAACCGTCCAAATACCTTATTTAAGAGTCCAATGTCTATTCATCGGGGGAGGGGGGAGAGGAGGGGGGTGGGGGGGCTGATGCCATCAAACTAAAATCAGCGAAGGGGTGGTTTCCTCAGGCGTCCGGCACAGTCGATGGGCAGGACGATGACCTCTTGAAACTTGGACAGTAGGAGTCTATATGGGCGGTGATCTTGGCTTTTCACGCTTGGATGAGCTGGTCGGGGGATTTGGGTGTGGTGCAGATCTTGTGGGGCAATTACGGAGGTCCCTTGAGATGTCTCAGGTTGACTTTTTTCTTGTTCCTCTGGGCGCTAGCGTTCTTCCGATGGACCGGCCTGGGAGAGGCGGGTCAGGGGTTCAGCCTGGTGTCTTCAAAGGTCCGGTGTTCTGTCTGTTGTACGCCTTGGGTCCAGACATGGACAGGAGGGAGGGGTGGGGGAGGGGAGTGGGGCGGGGCTCATATCGGTGCTGCGCTGTGTGCTAGAGACTGGCAGGGAAACTCATTTATAGAGAAAAACAGGCCTTTTTTGTTTGTGAGACAAGTATATATCTGTAGCCATTAGGTCTTGAGTTGTTTTTCTTTCTTCCAGTCAGTGACCCAACTAGAAAGAAGAACATTGTGTCCAACTTAACATTCTGTTGGCCGCTCACACAGTCTTAACTGTCAATGTGAACCCTTCACAATTTGGCGCCTCCCATTACAAACATCACGCCATCATTGCATGATGCAAAGAAAGCGCCCTACTTTGAATACACACCAATGCCGACAGTCTGAAAGTCCTCTCCCCCTTTCTGAACCGACGTCCTTTGTGCAATCCTGCCACGCATATTTTTACCTTGCAATTAGGGAAGGAAGCAAGGAGGAGGAAAACGTCAAGGGTGTAGAAAACAAGAATGGAGGAAAGAGTGAAGGAGGAGGAGGCAGAGTGGAAGGATGTACAGGACAAGTATGGAGGAGAGAGGGAAGGAGGAGGAGGCAGAGTGGAAGGATGTACAGGACAAGAATGGAGGAGAGAGTGAAGGAGGAGGAGGCAGAGTGGAAGGATGTACAGGACAAGTATGGAGGAAAGAGTGAAGGAGGAGGAGGCAGATTGGAAGGATGTACAGGACAAGTATGGAGGAGAGAGGGAAGGAGAAGGAAGAGTGGAAGGATGTACAGGACAAGAATGGAGGAGAGAGTGAAGGAGGAGGAGGCAGAGTGGAAGGATGTACAGGACAAGTATGGAGGAGAGAGGGAAGGAGGAGGCAGAGTGGAAGGATGTACAGGACAAGTATGGAGGAGAGAGGGAAGGAGGAGGCAGAGTGGAAGGATGTACAGGACAAGTATGAAGGAGAGAGAGAAGGAGGAGGCAGAGTGGAAGGATGTACAGGACAAGTATGGAGGAGAGAGAGAAGGAGGAGGCAGAGTGGAAGGGTGTACAGGACAAGTATGGAGGAGAGAGAGAAGGAGGAGGCAGAGTGGAAGGATGTACAGGACAAGTATGGAGGAGAGAGAGAAGGAGGAGGCAGAGTGGAAGGGTGTACAGGACAAGTATGGAGGAGAGAGAGAAGGAGGAGGCAGAGTGGAAGGATGTACAGGACAAGTATGGAGGAGAGAGAGAAGGAGGAGGCAGAGTGGAAGGATGTACAGGACAAGTATGGAGGAGAGAGGGAAGGAAGAGGCAGAGTGGAAGGGTGTACAGGACAAGTATGGAGGAGAGAGGGAAGGAAGGCAGAGTGGAAGGATGTACAGGACAAGTATGGAGGAGAGAGGGAAGGAAGAGGCAGAGTGGAAGGATGTACAGGACAAGTATGGAGGAGAGAGGGAAGGAAGAATGTACAGGACAAGTATGGAGGAGAGAGGGAAGGAAGAGGCAGAGTGGAAGGATGTACAGGACAAGTATGGAGGAGAGAGGGAAGGAAGAGGCAGAGTGGAAGGATGTACAGGACAAGTATGGAGGAGAGAGGGAAGGAAGACGCAGAGTGGAAGAATGTACAGGACAAGTATGAAGGAGAGAGGGAAGGAGGAGGCAGAGTGGAAGGATGTACAGGACAAGTATGGAGGAGAGAGGGAAGGAAGAGGCAGAGTGGAAGGATGTACAGGACAAGTATGGAGGAGAGAGGGAAGGAAGAGGCAGAGTGGAAGGATGTACAGGACAAGTATGGAGGAGAGAGAGAAGGAGGAGGCAGAGTGGAAGGATGTACAGGACAAGTATGGAGGAGAGAGGGAAGGAGGAGGCAGAGTGGAAGGATGTACAGGACAAGTATGGAGGAGAGAGAGAAGGAGGAGGCAGAGTGGAAGGATGTACAGGACAAGTATGGAGGAGAGAGGGAAGGAGGAGGCAGAGTGGAAGGATGTACAGGACAAGTATGGAGGAGAGAGAGAAGGAGGAGGCAGAATGGAAGGATGTACAGGACAAGTATGGAGGAGAGAGAGAAGGAGGAGGCAGAATGGAAGGATGTACAGGACAAGTATGGAGGAGAGAGGGAAGGAAGAGGCAGAGTGGAAGGGTGTACAGGACAAGTATGGAGGAAAGAGGGAAGGAGGAGGCAGAGTGGAAGGATGTACAGGACAAGTATGGAGGAGAGAGGGAAGGAGGAGGCAGAGTGGAAGGATGTACAGGACACGTATGGAGGAGAGAGGGAAGGAGGAGAGAGGGAAGGAAGAATGTACAGGACAAGTATGGAGGAGAGAGTGAAGGAAAAATGTACAGGACAAGTATGGAGGAGAGAGTGAAGGAGGAGGCAGAGTGGAAGTGATGTACAGGACAAGTATGGAGGAGAGAGGGAAGGAGGAGGAGGCAGAGTGGAAGAATGCACAGGACAAGTATGGAGGAGAGAGTGAAGGAAGAATGTACAGGACACGTATGGAGGAGAGAGGGAAGGAGGAGGAGGCAGAATGGAAGAATGTACAGGACAAGTATGGAGGAGAGAGGGAAGGAGGAGGCAGAGTGGAAGGATGTACAGGACAAGTATGGAGGAGAGAGGGAAGGAGGAGGCAGAGTGGAAGGATATATAGGACAAGAATGTAGGAGGTAGAGAGAAGGAGGAAGCATAGTGGAAGGATATACAGGACAAGTATGCAGGAGATATAAAAGGAAGAATGTACAGGACAATTTTGGAGGAGAGAGGGAAGAAGAGATACATATGACATGTATGGAGGAGAACGAACGAACGAATTTAATGTTTAGCCCACCTACCCATTACATTGGAACGCGGAGAAATCGTATCCAACGCGAACTGCTATGTACAGTTATCAATATTGGCACCCAGTTGTGGCGAGCACGATGTACACGATCTGCACTAAAGAGAGCGGTATTCATTATCAACAGAGTCATTTGTTTCGTGCAGACCGTGTAGGGAGTTGTCCTGTTGGCGGCGCAGGGCGCATCTCGGTTCTGCCTTTGTTGACAAACATGTCCCGCGTGTAGGCAGGCGAGTCTGAAGCACATGGAGCTGGAGTCGTGGTGGTGGCCCCCGACGATGACTGCGACCGGATCCTCCTGAAAACTTGGTCGAAGTCAGAGGGTCGATCAGTAGATGTAGGTGGGAGAGGAGGTGAAGACCCATCGCGATCAGCTTGATTGACACCGCTGACACCCATTGCACTACTCACCCCGGCCACTCCTTCCCGCAATGCACTTTTCATCCACCGAGTCAGAGCCTCCCCCGTCTCATCCACCCCGCGTTGGAGGGCAGCTTGAATCTCCCCATGGAGACCTCTTTGGTTGCTGAAGGTGGTGACAAGTCGGGATGATGGACAGGAATGGAAGGTGGCGTTGTTACAGCGGGAAGCTCTTGAATGGTGGTGACTAGCGATACCGTAGACTGCGTCTCAGAGCAAAACGGTGCGCTTGGTCAGTCAAAGGTCACTGAAGAGGAGGCTACATGATCTGTCTCTGCAGTGACTCGTGAGTTTCGCTCAGACGCAGTATCGCATACAATGGATGTCGCAACAACATTTTCATTTGCATTTTCGAGGAATAAAGTGACGACCGCTCTCTGCTCACCCTTTGCTCTGTAGTGCTCGGCTCGTTGTTGGTCGCGTCGCCGCGGTGACGGAGTCTTCCGCTTCCAAAATCCCCTCTGGTCGTCGCATGCAGGTAATGGCCGGCCGGCGTCCTCTCGAAAGCGCAGCACAACCACAGTGGTCCCACGCTCGTATGTTACTTTCCAAGAGGAAGGTTCTCTCGTCGCCAGCAAGGATGTCAACAACGTTTCCAGAGTAACTGGTAGTCCGGCGACTGGCATTGTGGTGGTGGCTGTGTTAAACTATCGTGAGCAGGGCAGAGCTGCAGCAAACACGTCCTATCGACTCGGAGAGAGAGAGAGAGAGAGAGAGAGAGAGAGAGGAGTATGGAGATGAAAGGGAAGGAAAGATATGCAGGACAAGTATGGAGGAGAGAGGGATGGAAGGATGTACAGGACAAGTATGGAGGAGAGAGGGAAGGAGGGATGTACAGGACAAGTATGGAGGAGAGAGGGAAGGAAGGATGTACAGGACAAGTATGGAGGAGAGAGGGAAGGAAGGATGTACAGGACAAGTATGGAGGAGAGAGGCAGGCAAGATATTTTTCCGTTAATTAACGGAAATCCGTTAATTCTGAAGCTCCAGGGGCCATTCCTCCGTGATTCGCAGCACGATATCGTTGCAAAAAATTTGGGGGGAGCAGGGGGGAGGGCGGGGGTTGGTGAGGTTTTGTTATTCACTGTGTATTCACTCGCGTCCAATCGCAGCAGAGACGAACTATATTCCCAAAACACGGTCATGCCTCAACAGTGTCTCCTCATATTTTCAAACCATTTGAGGCCTGCATTTCCGGTAAATGCCCAGAAATAGCGCGCTAATCTTTCACTAGTATTTCACCTGTACGGGTCACGCCCTCATTCACTTGTCATCAATCTTTTCTCATTTATAAACGCGTTTCGAGAAACTACATTCCGGGTACATGAGAGAATAGCGCGCCATCTTGATCTTTCTCGACGACTGCTTCAACCAAGAAAAATGCTTCGGAAGCTGAAACCGAGTGAGTTATCGACAGCAAGAGAAATAGACAAAGGAGGAAATGTAAAAAAAACAACTTGGAGTTTCAAATGGATGGATGAAAAAGTTACCCTTTCTGGTGATATTGAGGTGAAAGTTGGCGACACGATCGCCAAAGTGAACTCAGCTGGGAAAGCAGTTTGCAGTTTGTGCAACGATGAAGTGATTAACTACGCCAACAACGGTAAAAAAAAAGCTTTGTACAACACCTGACATCATTCGAAGGCTTTACTGACGTTGATGTGATGGGAGATGGAGGGATGGAGGGCAAGCAAGTGCTTCGACCGATGTGTTGTGGTCTGTAGATCAAGAGCGGGAGTTTGATTCAGATGAAGATGACTCGGGTGACTTCCCTAGCGTAAGTAATTGTAGGAATTTTTGTTTTGTTTTACCCTAAAACATTTTCAGATGTATCTCCATTACTTGGATAATTTTAACATCAATTATTTTTCTTCTCTTTGCTGGCTCAGTTTTGTGTGTGTTTGATCTTTACATTTATAAATCACATGAATTTATACACCACATGCAAATGCTAATAAGATGAGCTTATCACAATACAAAACATAACAGTGTGATAAATAAAATATACATACTACCTGTCTATTTATTTATGTATTCATTTTTTTTATAGTAAAGGTACATTTTATGGTAAGGAAACTTAAGAGCCTCAAATACAAACCATGAATTTCAACAATTATAATCTGGTGTTTGCTCATCAAAAATCTTGTTCTGGACTTGCCACAGCTGTCAGGAGAGTGACTTTTTAAAGTCAAAATTGTGAAAACTCTTCAGCTTCAGGGGGCTCTGACCCCCGCAAGGGGCTTTGACCCTCGACCCCACTGGGGGCTTCCGCCAGCCCCCAGGCCACCGCTAATTTTTTCAGTTAGTTTCACAATTTCAGGATCTCATGCCTGAGAGGGAAGAAAGGATGTACAGGACAAGTATGGAGGAGAGAGGGAAGGAAGGATATACAGGACAAGTATGGAGGAGAGAGGGAAGGAAGGATGTACAGGACAAGTATGGAGGAGAGAGTGAAGGAAGGATGTACAGGACAAGTATGGAGGAGAGAGTGAAGGAAGGATGTACAGGACAAGTATGGAGGAGAGAGTGAAGGAAGGATGTACAGGACAAGTATGGAGGAGAGAGTGAAGGAAGGATGTACAGGACAAGTATGGAGGAGAGAGTGAAGGAAGGATGTACAGGACAAGTATGGAGGAGAGAGTGAAGGAAGGATGTACAGGACAAGTATGGAGGAGAGAGTGAAGGAAGGATGTACAGGACAAGTATGGAGGAGAGAGTGAAGGAAGGATGTACAGGACAAGTATGGAGGAGAGAGGGAAGGAAGGATGTAGAGGACAAGTATGGAGGAGAAAGGAATGCAGGAACAACAGAGTACAAGAGGAAAACTGGTCAACCTTTCGCATTTTCTAGACTGCTTCCCTGACTGTGTGCAGGACAAGGGGAAGAGGAGAGCTGCAGCACAGCAACACAGCTGTGAGGGACCCTCCAGACAGAAGAGGAAGAGGGAGAAAAGGGAGAGCACTGGTGCTGGAGAAGGAGAGACAGAGAGGGAGATGTCAACCCAGCCAGCACAGACAGAGGAGGAAGACACACACCTGCAGGAAGGACAGGAGACAGGAGGAGGTAACCCTGACTCTCTCTTGCCTGTGTAGCATTTCTCTTGCTGTTGTCTCCCTTTTCCTTTCTTCTGGAGTCTCCTCTCTCTCTCTCTCTCTCTCTCTCTCTCTCTCTCTCTCTCTCTCTCTCTCTCTCTCTCTCTCTCTCTCTCTCTCTCTCTCTCTCTCTCTCTCTCTCTCTCTCTCTCTCTTTCTCTCTCTCTCTCTCTCTCTTTGTCTCTCTCTCTCTCTTTCTCTCTCTCTGTCTCTCTTTCTCTCTCTGTCTCTCTCTCTCTCTCTCTCTCTCTCTCTCTCTCTCTCTCTCTCTCTCACTTCCGGCACAGTCGTCCTCCAGTGCAGACGTGTTTTGTTGCGCTCCCGTGAGTCTCGGCCTGTACGGTGTTCCCTTGTGCGCTTTGGAACCAAGTAATCCTTGTTCACCCACCTCATCTGGACAGAGATAGCTACGGGGTATTGTACAACTTTTTGCTGTGCTCATTTCGAACTTTTAGAGAATTTCACCGTTATCGAGGGTCCAGTTTCGTCGTTCGTGACCCGGCTTGGGCGGGCTGTGTACGCCGTGCTTGGATCTGACTCGGTCTGACTGCCTGCCTCAGCAGGCGCGAGAGGGACGCTAACATATAGGTTTCGAGACT
The DNA here is from genome assembly GCA_034096865.1 of Theodoxus fluviatilis. Classification (NCBI taxonomy): domain Eukaryota; kingdom Metazoa; phylum Mollusca; class Gastropoda; order Cycloneritida; family Neritidae; genus Theodoxus; species Theodoxus fluviatilis. The sequence continues at coordinate 3,658 of JAWQFJ010023779.1, read as the reverse complement.
CTTCGGTGTGTACTGCAGCTATTGGGGAATTGGTGCCCTTTTTTGCAAAAAGACTCATGTGACTTGTGCGATTTTGCCTAGTGCGCTACGTTCAAACGAAATCACACTTGCTCATTCGCCTCGCGGGTCGGAGACAACAGCATATGTTTGGATTCTCTCGAGGGGTTTATCCTGGAACTATTATTTAGTTGGCTTTTTTGGTGTTCCGGCGAGTGTTGTGTTTATTTTGCGCTCTAATGGTGATTATGTGGGTGTGTTGTTGTTTTCTTGGGCATTTGTCCTTTTTCTTTCTTTCTTCCGGAGTTGAGCAATTCTCGGTTTGAGATGGGCATTGACCTTGAAGCATACCGTGCAAGGATTGGACTTCATGCGAGGCGTGCTGTAGGCGGGGAACTATGTGTGAGCCGCAACTCGCTAAGTGATGTGCGGGCATGTGCAGGCATTTTCACCGTGGCGATCATGCTTGGCCTAGTTCTGGGACTTGGGTTGAACTTGGCGATCTCGGGGCTAGGTGCGATGATTTCAGGCACGGCCGTCGTGGGGATGGAAAGTGTGCATGTCATGAACTCCACAATCCCACGTGCCTCTCGCTGTATGGTGAACAACTGCTGGATAGGCGAATCGCCAGTTCACTTATTTCACTGCATGGGAACAGGCGGAACCCTTACTACTAGCATGGCAGGCGGAATCCGCATACATAACCACCATGACCTTTCCTTCCTCCTCCTCCTGTCGGGCACGGTGGAGGAAAATCCGGGACCGGGGATCGAGAAGAAAGACCTGGATGCGGCACTGAAAGTTCTCAGCGCAGATTGGGACAGAAGACAGGAGATTGCGACAGCAGCAATTTTAGAGGAGATGAAAGTGCTGCGAAGTGAAGTGCAAGGCCTGCAACGCAAGTTCGAAGACTTCCAAGAAGACCTTAAGGAGATTAGGGAGAAGCTTAATTCACAAGAAGAGCTGATAGACCATCTCGAAGACAGGCTGGCAGAAACGACTACGAGAGCCATCAAGGCCGAAGAGAGAATCGAAGGCCAGGAAAGACGTTCTCGCATGGATAATGTCATTCTCTACAACGTGCCTGAGCCGCAAGAAGAGTCCTTCCGAGACTGTGAACAGAAGTTTCTCGATATTGTTAACGAGGTCCTGCCCACAAGCCTGGAACTGAGGGACCTACGCCGAGCTCACCGCATTGGGAAACCCTCTCCGGACAAGACTCGACCCCTAATTGCCTGCCTCAACAGAAGCTCCGACAAGTTCGCCATCATCGGGTGCAGAGACAAGTTAAAGGCTCAAGGGATAGGGGTTTCGAGCGATAGGACGGAGCAGCAACGCCGACAGCTAAGAGAAGCCAAGGAGGCAGGCAACCACGCCTACTTCAGAGGTGGCCAGCTGCACGTGGTGCCCGACCGACTGGGGAGACACGACCGCGTCCAGACACGATCGGCAGTCAGGTCAGGGTCGCAAGCCAACGCCGCCGTCGCCTAGGGGGGAGGTCAAAGCCGCGTCACGTCAGACTACCACAGTACAGGAGTAGGTATGTTCAAACTCCTTTCGTGGAATGTCAATGGTATTCTGTCAAAATTTGATGACCCTGACTTTTTGAATTATCTCTTTCAATTTCATTTTGTTTGTCTGGTTGAGACCTTTGTGGAACAGTTTGATAATGTATTTATGAATAAGCATTTTGTCTGTTTTGTTTCTCCTGCTCGGAAGCTTTCAGAGAGAGGTCGGAGGTCAGGGGGTGTGATATGTTGCGTTAGCCATGCTGTTATCCGTTTTGTAACTTCAGTTCCATGCCACTGTGATAACGTCCTTATTTTCAAGGTCTCGAAGAACCTTCTTTACTGCGATAGAGATGTTATATTGGTCTGTGTGTACTTGCCGCCTATGGATTCCCCTTACTATTTGGCGGCTAATGTGACTAGCGGTATTAATGAGTTGGAAAATTGTTTGTTTCAAGTATACTCTGATTATCCTGATTGCTTAGTGATGGTATGCGGGGATTTCAATGCTCGCACTGGAAATTTAAATAATGGTAACTTCTCTGAGTATACTGATGTACGAGTTGGTTCTCCGTATGAATTTAGAAATTCTCTAGATGGCATTATGAATGATTATGGTACTGAGCTTATGTCAGTTTGCCTCGGTTTTGATTTGTACATTATTAATGGTTGTATCGACGGTGATAGAAAAGGAAATTATACATATATTTCAGCTACTGGAAATAGTGTCGTCGATTACTTTTTAGTGTCATGTGAGCTGGTGGAATACTGTAAATCCCTGTTTGTGAAGGAGAATGTATTGACATCCCATCTTTGTTTAGAATTGTGTATTGAATGTCGCCGTACAATCTCAGATGATCATGATGTTCCTCAGAACTTCTATGTGAAAAAATACATATGGGAACCAGATAGTGATAGGGAATATTGTGAGGCTTTGATGAAGTGTGTGGAAAAAGGTGAGCTGATCAAATTGGTTGGTTCCGTAGATTTTGATATTGATGCAGCAGTCGATGAATTTACGGATTGTTTACTCAGGGCGGCGGAACCAATGAGGAGAGATTTTAGGTACGGGAAAAAATGTCACAGGCAGCCATGGTTTGACGATGACTGTGTTGTGGCAAAACTAAATTTGCGATTCCTCTATCGTCGTTACATCCGTACGAATGCCTTTGAACATAAGCAGCTGTATATGGGGCAAAGAAAGGCCTACCAAAAGCTTATCAGAGAGAAAAAAGCAGGGTACAGAAGACGCATGATCCAAGCGTTGCTTACCAGTCTGCCTAATTCCGCTGAATTTTGGAAACAAGTACGAAAAATTAATTCTAAATTGTCTGTTGAATGTCCTATTAAGTTAGAGATTTGGGGAAATTACTTTCGCGATCTTTTATCAGTGTGTGCTAAGGAAAGAATGCAAACAATAGATGGTAATATTCTACGACTAGCTGAAAGTGAGTTGGGATATTTGGATTCTGACATAAATAAAGATGAAGTTAAGTGTGCTATCAGTAAATTAAAGAGAGGCAAATCTGCAGGGAAAGACGATGTTACAACAGAGATGATAAAGTGCATTACAGAACCCGTGTTAGAGATGTTCACTATTATACTCAATTCTATTTTTTCCAAGGGACAATATCCTAATGCATGGAAACAGTCAATCATTTTGCCAATTTTCAAGAAAGGTGATTCACGTGTCCCCGACAATTATAGAGGTATATCTATCACAAGTGTGGTCAGCAAAGTGTTCATGTCCATCCTCACTGACAGATTGACTTCATGGGCAGAGGGTAACAACGTGATTGTAGAAGAACAAGCTGGGTTTAGAAAAGGTTACTCCACTGTAGACAATATATTTGCTCTCCACTCTGTCATTCAACGTTACCTAGGAAGAAAAAGAAAAGTGTTTGCAGCTTTTGTTGATTTTAAGAAGGCTTTTGACACTGTCAACCGGTCTGCGCTGTGGGAGATACTCTGTTTGTACGGAATCCGAGGAAGATTTTTGAAGATGCTTCAGGCAATTTATTCACAAGTGATATGTAGTGTAAGGTGCAATGGTAACTATTCGGATCCTTTTGAAAGTAATGCAGGGTTGAAACAGGGCTGCAAAATGTCGCCGATAATTTTTGCACTTTTAGTGAACTATGTTGCCAAAATGG
>JAWQFJ010023777.1:7500-19874 GCA_034096865.1 Theodoxus fluviatilis | reverse complement strand
CTCTGCCCTTTCCCTTCCTCTTCCTCCCTGTCCTCCTCCCCCGCCACAACTCCTCCGTGTTTTGTTTTGACACTAAATGAAATGCAAAGCCCCTTTGCCTTAGCTCGTGTTTTAACGTCTCATAAACGTTGACGTCTAGGAAACATTATTTGAATTTTTACGCTGAAAAATACAGAGAACGTCCCTTTGCAGCCAGAGATAGAAGCCACTACAAACTCTGCTGACGAAAGAGAGGCCTATGACTAACAGATGAATCATGTACATACATTAAGTAAACCTGTGCGCGTCACACGTGGAAAATGGCACGAGTAACTTCCGTCCCGGAGGCGGTTGCAGGGAGAACATGAGAAGAAAGTAACCGATTGCTTTGAAATGTGTCTTATGTTTGATCGACAGATCTAAAGATGCTCGTATAGATAGACGAAGTGTCTCCGTCTTGTCGCATACATAATGAAGGACTCGTTTTCTTCGCATGTAGTAAAAGCGATGACGATGGAGTGCAAACTTGCATATATAGAAATGCGTGCGTATACACTGTAGGAGAAGGCAGAGGCAGATGGAAACGGTGGAGGAAGGAGAGTAAAGGGGTAGGCAGGTGAGTGGTAGAGAGACGGAAGAGGAGGAGCAGGAGTGGGACGGGAGCAGGAAGAGGAGAGGGAATAGAAGCAGAGGACCAGGAAGAACAGGAGCAGCGGAAGCAATAGCAGGGGTAGGGGGGGGGGGGGAGGGAGGAGCAGGAGCAGGATGAGGAGCAGGAGGAGCGGGAACAGCAGGAGAGCAGCAGGAGATGAAACGGGTGGAGGAGGAGGAGGAGGGGGGGGGGGATGGGGAGGAGGGGGAGGGGGAGGAGGAGGAGGAGGAGGAGGAGGAGGAGGAGGAGGAGGAGGAGGAGGAGGAGGAGGAGGAGGAGGAGGAGGAGGAGGAGGAGGAGGAGGAGGTGGAGAAGCAGCAGGGACAGGAGGAGCAGGAGGAGCAAGAGCAGGAGGAGGAGTTGAAAGAGAAGAAGAAGAAGAAGAAGAAGAAGAAGAAGAAGAAGAAGAAGAAGAAGAAGAAGAAGAAGAAGAAGAAGAAGAAGAAGAAGAAGCCAGTTATGAAGCAAGTGGTGATGGTGGACGAAGAGCAGGACGAGCAAGAGTAGGAAGCGCTGGAGGAGGTTGAGGAAGAGCAGGAGGATGGATGGATGGATGGTGTTTTATGGCCTATCAGCCTTTCTAGGCTACGTAAGGTTATTAAGCACGAAAATCACTAAAACAGTTTACAGTAAACGCAAATCAAGTCACGGTGTCCCTAGTTATTCGCCTCTTACAAATCGCGTAGGGAGACACGGTGGGTCAATTCTTACCCCGAACCCATAGGGGCAAGCAGAAGAAGGAGGACGAGGACAACGAGAAGGACCAGAAGGAGGAACAGCAGGAGGAACAGCAGGAGGAGGAGGAGGAACAGAAAAAGATGAGGTAGAAACACTTGGTAATGAGGAAGAAAAAAAGAAAAAGAAACAGCTGTGTCTATTTTTGCAACAGTTTATTCAATAAATTATATGCAGAACAGCAATCACGTGCCTTACATAACACAAAGAAAAAATAAACATTTGTGTTAAAGTATCACATCATGTATGTACATGATGTACATATAACAAACATTGCCAGATATCACTTCTAAATAATATTTAAAAAATAAAAACTATCCTTGAAACAAGATAGTGTCAGAAGACCTCATATACAAGAAAACAGAATGCATACATTTGAAGTAATTCCTGTTCAAGCCAATAACATAATCAATTTATTTTTAAAACTTTGTAGAAATTCAAACAATCCAGTAGTAATAGCATCAGTATCAGATAAGGTTAAAGTTGTATCGAAAAGGGTATTTTGTTGGTAAGTGAAAAGTAATACATAGGTTATTGATGAAAGAAACATTTGAAGAAATACATCATTTATACAGGGTCCATGTAGTTGCTGCATACATATTATGCGTTATATCTTCACCGTAGATACAGCAGCAGCAGGGGCAGCAGCAGTCACAGACAATTCAGAAGTTGAAGAAACACATCATTTATACAGGGTCCATGTAGTTGCTGCATACATATTATGCATTATATCTTCACTGTAGATACAGCAGCAGGAGCGGCAGCAGTCACAGACAATTCAGAAGTTGTAGGCTGAGTGAAGGAACACCTCTGGTGTGGGGACGTGCCAGGACAAGATCTTGAGTTCCTGGCGGAGGACAGAACCAGTTGGAGGGCGGCCGCAAGGAAAGCCACAGAAACCGTTGAGGAGTCCAGACAGGACAGAACTGCCTCACTAATGCCAAGGAGACAAGAATGGCTGAAGCTCACGACACCTGAAGGACAACTTTCCTTTATGTCCCTGTCAATGTGGTTTGCGTATCGGCCTGGCAAGTCACATCAGCGCACGTACTGGGAGCAGAGATCTGAATGCAGAGTCTGCCCTTGTTGCTTGGGTCAGGCAACCACCAGATCTTGGTCCAGTAATGTTGATAGAGGTAACTATGTAATATAAGCATCACAAGAGGAGGCAGCAGCAATGTTGACACCAGCAGCAGCACAACTACTTCAGATCTGAAGAAATTACAGTAGGGGTGATGCAAGAGAGAATCACAGCATTAGTAGTCACATTGATAGTTTTAGTAGCAAAGCATGTTCAAACATCACAAAAGCACCTTTTGCGAACAGGTATGATCCGTTTCAACGACTCATATCTTCAGCAAGCAGCAAACTTCTTCAGCAAACGAGGTCACACAATGAGACACCATGGAGTGACTAGCACTATGCACAAGCATCTCTCAAAACAAAGTTCATGATGAAAAGCAGTGGTTGCCACTAACGCAAAAACTGCCAATATTTGTATTCATACTCTAACACAACCTGCTGACATCTTAGGCTTACCTGTATCTGACAGATACACTACTTGCATGTCTGCGAGCTGGAGCATGTATATATACATGAAGAAACATGAATGAATCGGTACCAGTAGAAGAATAGAAACCCCACAGAAAATCTCAGCCCCAGAAAAGCAGATCAGCCTATACGCTCAGTTGTGAACTGTTCAGCTGATACTTCAACTCACACATGGCTCCAAAAACCACAAAGTTTGCTGCTCCTAATTTGTGAACCAGCCAAACAAACAATGTTAATGATATATATCATCTTATGATTTTCAAATGCACATCACCATAACACCCAGTTTTTAGTTGGAAAATAGTAATCTTGCTTAGTGCAAACGTTTAAGAAAAAAGAAAATTACTGTGATGATGTCATTAGTAATGTGGTTACTCCTGCTATAACTCATATTCATGAGCTGAAGGAGCAGTGATTTGGAATAGTTTCAGTTGGACTAAAAAGATTTGGATGGATGTATGACATATGAATAATTCCAAAATTGAAGTGAGTGTTCCAAGTGTCCCGCATTCCCTGTACTATATATTATGCTTTTGAGGTGTTTATGAACAAGAATATTAAACATGAACAACATGTAAAAACAACAAACATTTTCACACATTCTTAAATACATATATCAGGTATCAAACTGGATCTCCAGAACAAAAAAACAGAAGACTTTGTTTCACATCAAAAGATATAAATAGTTAAAAATATTGTGTAAATGTAGATGATAATGTGTGAGGCGTACAATGATAAGTCACAAAAATAAGAGTTCTGGAATTCTTGGCAAGAGGAATGTGCAAGTTTTGGTGAGACAGTATGCAAAGTTGGAAATGTATCCATTAGCAGTATGAAACACGTATACATAAATGCCATTCATTTTGGTTTAGAAAAGATTCACAATGCAAAATGTATGTTTATTTTCATTTAAATGGGATACACTCAATCAAGATACAGATAACTCCATTTCTTTAGACCAATGAGCGTCACATCTTTAAAAAAAGTTCAAAATCATCGGGATCATAAAATTTCTCTTCCTAGAGCAAAGACACTATCTAAGATATGATCAAATTTGAAACCAATTCTTGATTTCTTGGATGGAACAAGTACAGAAATAATCATGGTACAATTACGTATTACTATTAGAGATACTACTTCAGGTATCATGCAATTCTAATCTTGACAACTACACTGATGATTCCAGTTACATCTTCTTCAAATAGTCACAAGATTATCAACTTGATGTAGTATGTGAACTTCTTGTCTCCAACATATTTACAAATCAAATTTTCATCTGCCCTCTATAAATATTATATTAAAAAAATACTTTCACAAATTTTGAATATGAATCAAATGCAAAAAACAAAACTGTTGGTCATTCAAAATGTTCACTTTAAAATGAATCAATCAAAAGTAGTCTTGATGCACATGAAGAATAGGTATGTCTCCTGTGTGTACAAGAAAGCATGTGGCAGAAGTCAAGCCACGATATGGTGAATGAAATACATGATCTAATAAACGCACACACTAACTTCATCCTTTTGGCAACTGTGTCATATCATAAAACTTGTACTTAGTTGATTGAAGAATAAACAATGCAAACAATGATATGATGAGGTTATAATGTTCAATTTTCTTCTTTTTTAAAAGTTGATAAAATATCTTATTTAAACAGTTTACCGATTTCTTTGCCCATTTGACAGTAATTCCAAACAAACATCTATGGGTCATATAACTTATCGACACATGGTTTCTGCATGATGTTTTTTTGTGATCAGCAACATGCACATTCATATTAGCCTCCCAGCCTCCAGCATCAACAATGGAATATCTCCCTGTAAGTTGACCCCATTCACTACATAAGCCCAAGTTTTGGCTTCACTCAGGATGAGCTCTCAAGGCTCTAGCAGTTCATTGAAAACCATTGACGATTTTCTTTTTCTTCTACTTCTTTTTTTCCACCCTTGGCAAGCAGATGCTCTTCCATGTTTTAATGACATTGATAAGATTTTGAGGTAGGTTGGAGTTGGGCTAATTAATTGAACAGAAAAAAAACACGAAGGGGGAGACATGGTGTGCACTGTGTAGGCACTGTGGGACACTGACACTGTAAGGGAGAGTTTGCTGCAAAAGCTTGCTTGTGAAATAGACCCCATCGGACATGGTGTACAGTTTGACTTTTCAGTTTGGTCTGAACAGGGTCAACAATAGAAAAAATGGTAATTCATTTAGCACAAGTGAGTGGGCCTTTCTTCTCCCTAGTTGAAAGATCGACCACCATATTCCCAAAGACAAAACACACATACACAAACTTACCACAAGGATCTCTTAGAGGTGTAGGGATTCCTGGTTTAATGAAGGATAAAATATTTTGGCACAGCCCTTCCTCAGTTCAAACCCCTGATTAAATGAAGGATCAAATATTTAGGCATAGCCCTTCCTCAGTTTTAATCCCTGGTTTTTGCCTTGGGCAAACATTGTTGTTATTTGTTGACTCCAGCCAAAAACCAAGGCTACAGCAAAATGTTATGTTGTACTGTTATGTGGGGACTATCTTCAGCCGTGGTAAGCTCCTAACATAACAACTGGCATTCTCTGGAGACAGAGATCAAATCCCCTGAAGATGGAGTGTGGCTGCCTATATGGCGGGGTGTTCAAAAACAGTCACACACGCAATCATCTCACCCACTTGGGTGATCCTGGGAGTGTTTAGCCCAGGTACGCAACAACAACAACAACAACATCCCTGGTTTAATGAAGATCAACATCAGGAATGTTTGATCCTTCATTAAATCAGAGATTCCTACACCACTAAGCGATCCTTGTGTTCTTTTTTGTTATGTTTTGTACGTTCTTCTCCCTACTTTATGTGCTGACATTTGCATGTTGAGATTTTTGTCTTATCTGGCAAGGTGGCAACCCTCCCTGTAAAATCACTTTCAGTAAAGAATTGGAGTTATGTTCAGAATGGATCAATCATGCACTGGGAGCACATGTACTGTTTTGCCTTATTGCTAATGCAGAATTAAAAGAAGAAAAAAGGGGTTGAAAAAAAGAGCTCTTCTTTATTTTTCTTGAGAGAGAAAAACAAATATACCCATGTTGTTGTTAATACATGTACATCACTTGAAGACATAAGCAAGCTACTCCGAGCATGGAATGTACCCAAGAAATAGTATCTTAGAATTGGCAAAAGTGATAATTCAGTGACCATCCTGGTAAATACATTTGCTGAGGTCAAGTCATTGGGAACAAGTAACAGTATTTTGGCAAGCAGAAGACAGTGTGCACTACACCACATTCACTCCAATTTCTGGAGTGAATTTTTACTGGAAAACCAGTCCACTGGCCGCAGAGGGAGATATTATCTGGGCTAGTAACCTCTGATGAATACCTCTTTTATGGCATTGCAGAAAGATTGCTTATTCTCTTATCTCTTTTGGTCCAACCAAAACTCACAGATCCTCTGAAAGATTATTGTTGTGCTTTGGATTACATGACCGTATGATAAATATAGTCTGCTAATAATGATTAACATTAATTCCCTTGTCCAACTTTCACATAATACAGAAGGATGGACACGATAACTTTTTTCCCATTTAAACCCATGCACACTGACCTATAGATTTGAAGACTTCATTTTGAATACCAGTGACATTTATGCTAATGTCAGTGGTCTTACATTGCAAACAGTGTATCATATCAATAATTTTAAAAACCTCTTTTCTTTCAATTAATTTTTCTGAGTCATTTATTGCAGATTGATGAGTTGGTATCTTTTCAACAGCCTCTGCTTCATCCATTCCATAACTGCTCGACCCCCTCAACCTCGCCCTGATGTCCACCTTGTACCACAGGTAAAGGAGAAGTTTTACATAGCCACTTGATCACCCATGTCTGGGTCTCAGACCACTTTACACTTTACCCCCTGATCACTGGGCAGCTTGATCAAGCCTTCATGACTCCTAGGGACAAACACAGTGATAGATAATACACACACAGGTACCAGCACCAACTCCACTCCCTGGGAGGCAATCCAACCCGATGCTGGCTCACATCTGCATACAAGGGTTAATTGCACCACAGTGTGTGATCACTGCCCTCTCATGTGTCCAGTTGTACTCCTGGGTGGGGAGAAGCAATGTGAGTTAAGCACCTCGCTCCAGGATGCAATTCTATCTGAGCAGGTGTGAACAGTGCACCCACCAGCCGCTAGTGACGGCAGGTAAAGCCACACAGCCCCATTTCAGGCCAACCCCCCCCCCCCCCCCTTTTTTTTGACCATGTTACCAATCACACCAAATGACAAGGCAGCTTCCTGAGCATGACCTCATTGTGGAACCCTGGAGGGAGGGGGTAACTTCAGTCAGAAGCGTAACTGCAAGGATTCTATCTCTTACAAAGAAATTTCATTCCCTTTTCTTTTTCCGTATCAGCATGGATAGATGTTTGTTTCTGTACCCAGCTACCTTCATGCATTCTCAGTCTCCGATACACACATATGAATTGTGGCGATCCATCAGTCTACACAATGATGTCAAGGTGGCAATAGCACCTCAGCCCCAACGCTGATACATCAAGATCTGCTGCTTTAACATCCACACATGCATATGCACACATATGTGCGTGCACACACACACACACACACGCACGCACGCATGCACGCGCGCTCACATGCATGCATACACGCATACTACCAAATGAACACCATATAAAAACACAAAATCACACATAACAGTCCTGACAAACATGCATGCACACACATCAGATCCACTAGACACTGTCAGACTACAACAGATCTGTGGGGTTAATGACACATCTTGTTCCAGGACTTAGAAGTTCTGTTTTGTATGAGGTTCTAGACTCCAGCAAAAAACATTTTGGCCACAGGGGAATCTACGATACCAGGATCCCACTTTCAACCTCTCAGTGTCTCACTGTTGTCCATTCCCTTTGATCTGGTGTTGTGGACTTAAATCATCACCTGTAAATGCAAGATAACAACATATACTACATATATATCTGCTGTACAGAGACATGCTGATGAAAATGTTGATCTGGATGATAGAAAGTCATGGCAAGCATCAGACATTGTCACAAATAACTCTATGGAAGTTAAGATAGCATGTCATTCAACAGAGTTTCATTCACTGAATTACCCCCACCCTCCTCTCTGTCAAAGAGGGCATCAGGGGGAATGAAGTCAAGAGGAACTGGCAGAAGGAGGCAGAGAAAGCAGATTGCAATTTCTCGTAAAGTTTCTGGAGTTTGTGCGGCAGAGGGTGCGGCTGAGGTTGCCACATGAGAGTACAGCTTCTTAGCCATTCCAATTACACTGTCCTGAACCCTCTGACGTGATGTACGAAGGAGCTACCATGGGTTTTCAAGACATACAGTTGCATTCTACTATGACTACTACTAGTATTACTACTATTCTACTACTACTATTACTAATTTCATTACTACTACCACAGCTACTTATACCCACCACCACCACTACTACCACCACCACTACTACTACCACCACCACTACTACCACCAACAGTACTACCACCACGACCACTATTACTACCACCACCACTATTACTACCACTACTACCACAATTACTACTACTACTACTACTGCTGCTGCTGCTACTACTCCTACTACTGCTACTGGTACAACAACTATTACTATGACTAAATAATTACAACAACAACTACTACTACTACTGCTATCACTCTCATTACCACTACCACTACAACTATTAGGTGACAACAACTACTACTACCATTGCTACTGTTTACTACTACTACTACTACTAGGTGACCTGGGCATGACATATACACTGGCAGTGAAGTACTATGGAATAGACAAGTGGCCCTTGATGTAAACATCAAAGAGACAAAGGGTTAATAACACACCAGTATCTTCACCTGACAACACCCTCGATGCGGAGGGTGGGCACTTTCTCCATGACTCCTCTCTCATACTCATCCACGTCTGCCAGGTCCTCATCCAGGGAGGCAGTCAGCTGTTGTAGCATCACGTCCAGCGCCTGAGGGGAGCAGAGCAGTCACGCCTTGCTTAGTTAACCCTTGTCCTGGCAGTCACAGTGTATATGACTTGCTTAGTTAACCCTTGTCCTGGCAGTCACAGCATATATGCCTTGCTTAGTTAACCCTTGTCCTGGCAGTCACAGCATATATGCCTTGCTTAGTTAACCCTTGTCCTGGCAGTCACAGCATATGTGCCTTGCTTAGTTAACCCTTGTCCTGGAAGTCACAGTGTATATGCCTTGCTTAGTTAACCCTTGTCCTGGCAGTCACAGCATATATGCCTTGCTTAGTTAACCCTTGTCCTGGCAGTCACAGTGTATATGCCTTGCTTAGTTAACCCTTGTCCTGGCAGTCACAGCATATATAATTGCCTTGCTTAGTTAACCCTTGTCCTGGCAGTCACAGCATATATGCCTTGCTTAGTTAACCCTTGTCCTGGCAGTCACAGCATATATGCCTTGCTTAGTTAACCCTTGTCCTGGCAGTCACAGCATATGTGCCTTGCTTAGTTAACCCTTGTCCTGGCAGTCACAGCATATGTGCCTTGCTTAGTTAACCCTTGTCCTGGCAGTCACAGCATATATGCCTTGCTTAGTTAACCCTTGTCCTGGCAGTCACAGCATATATGCCTTGCTTAGTTAATCCTTGTCCTGGCAGTCACAGCAGTCACGCCTTGCTTAGTTAACCCTTGTCCTGGCAGTCACAGCATATATGCCTTGCTTAGTTAATCCTTGTCCTGGCAGTCACAGCAGTCACGCCTTGCTTAGTTAACCTTTGTCCTGGAAGTCACAGCAGTCACGCCTTGCTTAGTTAATCCTTGTCCTGGCAGTCACAGCATATATGCCTTGCTTAGTTAATCCTTGTCCTGGCAGTCACAGCAGTCACGCCTTGCTTAGTTAATCCTTGTCCTGGCAGTCACAGGATATATGCCTTGCTTAGTTAACCCTTGTCCTGGCAGTCACAGCATATATGCCTTGCTTAGTTAACCCTTGTCCTGGCAGTCACAGCATATATGCCTTGCTTAGTTAACCCTTGTCCTGGAAGTCACAGCAGTCATGCCTTGCTTAGTTAACCCTTGTCCTGGAAGTCACAGCATATATGCCTTGCTTAGTTAATCCTTGTCCTGGCAGTCACAGCATATATGCCTTGCTTAGTTAATCCTTGTCCTGGCAGTCACAGCAGTCACGCCTTGCTTAGTTAATCCTTGTCCTGGCAGTCACAGCATATATGCCTTGCTTAGTTAATCCTTGTCCTGGCAGTCACAGCATATATGCCTTGCTTAGTTAATCCTTGTCCTGGCAGTCACAGCATATATGCCTTGCTTAGTTAATCCTTGTCCTGGCAGTCACAGCATATATGCCTTGCTTAGTTAATCCTTGTCCTGGCAGTCACAGCATATATGCCTTGCTTAGTTAACCCTTGTCCTGGCAGTCACAGCAGTCATGCCTTGCTTAGTTAACCCTTGTCCTGGCAGTCACAGCATATATGCCTTGCTTAGTTAATCCTTGTCCTGGCAGTCACAGCAGTCACGCCTTGCTTAGTTAATCCTTGTCCTGGCAGTCACAGCATATATGCCTTGCTTAGTTAATCCTTGTCCTGGCAGTCACAGCATATATGCCTTGCTTAGTTAATCCTTGTCCTGGAAGTCACAGCATATATGCCTTGCTTAGTTAATCCTTGTCCTGGCAGTCACAGCAGTCACGCCTTGCTTAGTTAACCCTTGTCCTGGCAGTCACAGCAGTCATGCCTTGCTTAGTTAACCCTTGTCCTGGCAGTCACAGCATATATGCCTTGCTTAGTTAACCCTTGTCCTGGCAGTCACAGCAGTCATGCCTTGCTTAGTTAACCCTTGTCCTGGCAGTCACAGCATACATGCCTTGCTTAGTTAATCCTTGACCTGGCAGTCACAGCATATATGCCTTGCTTAGTTAATCCTTGACCTGGAAGTCACAGCATACATGCCTTGCTTAGTTAACCCTTGTCCTGGCAGTCACAGCATACATGCCTTGCTTAGTTAATCCTTGTCCTGGCAGTCACAGCATATATGCCTTGCTTAGTTAACCCTTGTCCTGGCAGTCACAGCATACATGCCTTGCTTAGTTAACCCTTGTCCTGGAAGTCACAGCATATATGCCGTGCTTAGTTAACCCTTGTCCTGGAAGTCACAGCATATATGCCTTGCTTAGTTAACCCTTGTCCTGGCAGTCACAGCAGTCACGCCTTGCTTAGTTAACCCTTGTCCTGGCAGTCACAGCATACATGCCTTGCTTAGTTAACCCTTGTCCTGGCAGTCACAGCAGTCACGCCTTGCTTAGTTAACCCTTGTCCTGGCAGTCACAGCAGTCACGCCTTGCTTAGTTAACCCTTGTCCTGGCAGTCACAGTGTATATACCTTGCTTAGTTAACCCTTGTCCTGGAAGTCACAGCAGTCATGCCTTGCTTAGTTAACCCTTGTCCTGGCAGTCACAGCATATATGCCTTGCTTAGTTAACCCTTGTCCTGGCAGTCACAGCAGTCACGCCTTGCTTAGTTAACCCTTGTCCTGGCAGTCACAGTGTATATGCCTTGCTTAGTTAACCCTTGTCCTGGCAGTCACAGCATATGTGCCTTGCTTAGTTAACCCTTGTCCTGGAAGTCACAGCATATATGCCTTGCTTAGTTAACCCTTGTCCTGGCAGTCACAGCAGTCACGTCTTGCTTAGTTAACCCTTGTCCTGGCAGTCACAGCAGTCACACCTTGCTTAGTTAACCCTTGTCCTGGCAGTCACAGCAGTCACGCCTTGCTTAGTTAACCCTTGTCCTGGCAGTCACAGTGTATATACCTTGCTTAGTTAACCCTTGTCCTGGCAGTCACAGCAGTCACGCCTTGCTTAGTTAACCCTTGTCCTGGCAGTCACAGCAGTCACGCCTTGCTTAGTTAACCCTTGTCCAGGCAGTCACAGTGTATATACCTTGCTTAGTTAACCCTTGTCCTGGAAGTCACAGCAGTCATGCCTTGCTTAGTTAACCCTTGTCCTGGCAGTCACAGCATATATGCCTTGCTTAGTTAACCCTTGTCCTGGCAGTCACAGCAGTCACGCCTTGCTTAGTTAACCCTTGTCCTGGCAGTCACAGTGTATATGCCTTGCTTAGTTAACCCTTGTCCTGGCAGTCACAGCATATGTGCCTTGCTTAGTTAACCCTTGTCCTGGAAGTCACAGCATATATGCCTTGCTTAGTTAACCCTTGTCCTGGCAGTCACAGCATATATGCCTTGCTTAGTTAACCCTTGTCCTGGCAGTCACAGCATATATGCCTTGCTTAGTTAACCCTTGTCCTGGAAGTCACAGCATATATGCCTTGCTTAGTTAACCCTTGTCCTGGCAGTCACAGCATATGTGCCTTGCTTAGTTAACCCTTGTCCTGGAAGTCACAGCATATATGCCTTGCTTAGTTA
>JAWQFJ010023776.1:72500-82164 GCA_034096865.1 Theodoxus fluviatilis | reverse complement strand
ATTTAAACATTACATTTCTTAACACACATACACTCACACACACACACTCACACAGTCTCAATCGAGCCTCCTTTAAATTTTTTTTTTTATGACATTAACAAAGTAGGCCTACCTACCTACCTAATTCAATTTTACCATGTTACCTTAACCACCATTTCTTCTTTTTTCTTGACCTTATAGCCTTCTGTCATTCATGCATGCAGCATTACACAGTCTCAGGGCCTGGTACTGAAAACTTGATTTGCTCAAGGATGTAGAAAAAATGTGGGCACTGCGACTCTTGAAAATGCCAGATGCAGATAAAACCCCTTGAAGGCTGTTCCACAGCAAATCAAAACAAACAACAAGAGATGTGGGAGAAGGCAAAGAGGAAGCAAATGATGTCATGAAACATGCATGCTCCGGTTTAATGTTGCATGTCAGACAGCTCGGTACAATGCAATCTGCACACCGACTCACAACTCACCTCTCCTTCACCAGCTGAAGGCAGAGATCTCTACAGGTACATCGATCGTCAGGGTGGTTCTATAAAACAACAGCACGCTACAGCTCCTCCACACTTGCCATTCCACGTGACAAAATGAAATGCATGAGTCAATCCAAACACACACGACACACTACTGTCTGAAAAACCGGGAACGACCAGAGGCCTGCCGTTGTTTCTCCCCCACCCCAGTCATTAAACTGCGACTGCACGGAACTATGCCCCATCATGGAGAGTATACTTCACAGTGTGAGCTTATCACAAGGCAGTATCATCAGTGTAGGAAATGAACACAACACCCATCGATTTTGAAGCCAACGACATAGACAATTCAGCAGCCTGACAACAGACTTCGAGACTTCACCTAAACTTCCGTCAGGCAGTCTGTTTTGTTCTCCGGGGGAGCACTAAACAAATTTATAAAATCCAGTCTATACTCAGCCCTGGTAAAGTAATCTTTACATCCAGAGCCTGCAAACTCAAATATTTTCATCCCCCCACCCCCACTGACTTCTAGTAATGCTGTACACAAATAAAGCAACCACTTTTTTCTTTCCTTCAACACAGACATCCTTCCTCCCTTCCTTCCTTCCTTTCTACCCACCCATCCAACCCCTACCCACCCAAAGTTTCAGTACAAAACACCACCCTGGTCAGCATCTTCCTGTTCTGGGATCCTGGTCAGCTTTGCTTTCACCCCACAATGAGCCCCACGCCGAAGCGGTACTGCGCCTTGACGTGGTTGGCGAAGCCTGACAGCGCGAAGACGAAGGGAAATGGTTGCAGCTTCTTCTCCATCACGGCGCCGACGCACCAGTTGGTGTCCATCTGACCTGCAATGCAAGAGCCAGTGTTTTACATCTGGCAAAAAAAGGAGTGAGTGTGCGTGCGTGTGTGTATGTATGTGTGCGTGTGTATGTGTCTGTGTGCGTGAGTGTGCGTGTGTGTGCGTTAAAGTCACATGGAAAAAAAAAAGTTGGTGAGTTGATCTAAACTTTTTTTAAATATCTTTTTTTTTAAGAATTCAGGTTGCACAAATCACAATTTTTCTCTTGTTGAAAACACTTTTTAAAACTTATAGGGCAGGGTAGATGGGACAGCATGCGGTTCATTCATTACTGTTGATCCCCTAACCCACCTACCCCCCAAAAAGAAATAGAAAAAAGAAAAAAGCTTAGGGTTGACAGAAAAAAAGGGTCCATCAGGTTATCCTACCCACAACTATATGTGTGTGAGGCCTCACTCATTTTATAGAGGGGTTTGGGACTCTCAGCAGTAAAATACAATGGCTCCCCACAGGTCTTCAGAGTCTTTACTTCACTGAAAATCACAGGAATCCAGATCTGCCCACTGCTGAAAGCGACTACTGATCAAGTGAAAAAGAATCCGGATTTCTCCTGTCTCAGACTGAACCAGGGGCAGGAAAAATCTGGATTCTTTCTGGCTATTTCCCTATTGGCAGATACCTTGTATCATTACTACATGTATCAGACCTGCCTCCTGCCTTAGGGGGGCTATGGCCAATTCGGGAGATTCTGAAAACACGCCTGGGTCCGGGGGGGAAGGGGGCTCAACCAAAACGTGATAGGGGGGGGGGGGGGGGGGCAGAGGAGGGAGGTCGGCCCTATAGGAGCGCTTCGAGCTCAGCCGCAACATGAAGGGGGGGGGGGGGGAAACGACCCTATGAGACGCGTTAGAACTCAACCAATCTTGTGAGAGCGGGGGGGGGGGGGGGGGAGGGGGGGGGGGGGGGGAGATATGTCCCTGTGACCCTATATTGAAATCGGGAGAATTCAAAGCCTAATCGGGAGGTAGGAAGACACAAGCCTACATCGGGAGTCTCCCAATTTTTTCGGGAGAGTAGGCAGGTCTGATGTATGTGTTGTAACCCTGTGTGCACATGAAAGAGTATGCACGTATGAGGTGAACATCTATAATGCTCAATCCCCTCTGTGTGACTAGAGGCTTGTTCAGGAGTACAAAGGGCTGCATGAGCGCTTCATGTTGGCAATTGAGCGCTCTTTGCCTCTCCTGAACACCTACAGATTTAGTGCAGCGCTTCACTTGTTAAAGGGGAGGTAAATCTTCTGCGCCCCATGTTGTGTTGCTAGACACTAAGAAAGTGTTTTCTTTGCCACAGACATCATTTATGCACGTTTAAATGTATCCTGCATGAATAAAGTCCACTACAGTGTCATCCTTACTTGCCATTACTCGCGCATACAGGGCGCTTGGGCCAAATAAAGCCCGTTCCAGTCTCAAAATGATGTTTCTGAGGGTTATTTCACGCATCAACGGCCAGTGCGGGATCGAAGACGCCATTTAGAAAATCGTCTGAATCACCTCGGATCGGTGATGCACAGCGCTGCTCAGCGCTGAGTGAATCACGCCCCAAAATTGCTGTTCAGGAGTGAAACAGTGCAGCGCTGTGCAGCGCTTCGCAGCACTGCGTCTCCTGAACAAGCCTAGTCTGAGTGTTGGTTCAATGTCTATGAGATGCCAGAAACAAACAATCATCTTAACCTCTTCACTGCCATATACATTACACGCCATATGTCGGGAACGGTTTTTTCGTTTTACTCTTCCTGTCTTTGTTCAGTCATAGTATTTTTGTTTTCCAGAGAACTGCTTTGAAATTTTGCACGAAGACACAGAAGACATCAATAATCAAACTCATCCTCCCCACCGATGTCTTCTCCATCATTAAAATCTTCCTCACCGCTGTCAGGATCATTGAAAAGTTCATTAAGCACTTCCAGTGCTGACAAACAAGCTTTATAGCTTCTCTCAGAAGCCATTTCATGATCAAATAAATCAAAATTGCAAGAAAAATACTTCAAATCCATGTAAGTCGATCAACTCGGCGAGAGCGCCAAGGAAGCCCTAAGGGACGTAACTCTAACAGATACAGACACTTGTTCAAAGTATTTAGAGTTTCCTCCCTTGCAATCAAGACCGGAGACTGTACCGGGACATCATTCTAGTAAACTAGAGATTTCGCCTACCGGCAAAAGTATCTCTAGCACAGTTCACATCACATGATGGAAGGTTTTTGGCCAATTTATGCAAGTGGAGGTCACACGAGAGGCTTGTGGGATAGCCGATGTGCTCCCTGACATACGCCGTTAAAGTAGTTCTAAGACTATTTTGCACAAAACTCTTAACTTACTCTTGTTGAGACAACAAACAAGCGTTTATTCGATACAATAAAATGTTTGTGTTGAAATGGAACCAAGGTTTTACATCGGAATGATTTCTGTAAAAAGTGGAGAGAAAAATAGTATCAGAACGAACTACTTTTGGCGCAAGGCTGTAATGCCAAGGGTCAAGCCTATTACGCATTCATTGCGAACTGTGCCAGAGTCAATACTACTGACTCGGGTTTACAGAATGCCGGGACATAGCACAGCAGGAGCAGTCGAGGCCCGAGATAGTTCCTGGCGAATCAGGGAAGGGGCTATAAGGAGCTTCCTCAACCTGCCATCATGATTACTATATACAATACAATACAATACAATACAATACAATACACTACAATACACTACAATACAATACAATACACTACACTACACTACAATACAATACAATACAATACAATTGTATTGTATATTGTACTTGTAAGCATATCTGCACTTGCACATCAGGGATTGTTTCCTGTCAAAATGTCATCTTTGTGGTTATGTTCCTGTAAATCACTGCCTGAAATCACATTCAAACCAACGATACATCATGTGGTGGCATTTAATATCAAGCTGCAAGTTGCATATATTCAGTATGTATGCTGGAGACATATCTGCAAAGCAAGGTGTGTAATTTCCCATGTCAGTGCATCAGGGACACACAACTATCTGTATTTTTTTAAAAACTTGAGATGAATTTTTGTGAGCCCAAATGCTGGCAACATAAGGGAGCGAACTTCTTCATATCTATAAACTTTCAGAGTTGACAGGCTTTCAAGCTAAACCAAACAACAAAAACAGTGTAAAGAAATAGGGACGAGATACAGATAAAGGTGTCTGCTCTCAAAATGCAATTGTTTGCCTTACAGAGAGGGGGGCTGAAACTACATGCATTCACCTCCTGGTCTCCAGACTGCACTTCATATCTTTCAGAGAACAACATGATGGCTGGAGCCGAGTGATACCGCCATCATCAGCTGTATCCCCTGGCTGCTGGGCTTTCGGGGCCTGCTCCAGTAGCTCCATGCCCCCCTTATCAGCTGTATCCCCTGGCTGCTGGGCTTTCGGGGCCTGCTCCTGTAGCTCCATGCCCCCCTTATTAGCTGGAGCCCCTAGCTGCTGGGCTTTCGGGGTCTGCTCCAGTAGCTCACTTATCTTTTAGGCACTATCTCAACTCCTTGGGTAAAGCAAGCTGGCTTTGAGTGTGCATGCCAAAATCTGCTTCCACAGTTTTCTGTCTCAGCCCCCACAGCTACCCCAGTAGAATAGTGGACTGCAACTGTTATTCATTGCAGTATAGTGGTTTCTCAGTCATCATCACTACAACTTGGAACAGCAAGAACATCATCAAGCTCACGATGCATTCATTCCTAGAAAGCAAGCTGGCATTGGCATTTTTACCACTACCAAAACCTCGACCCCAATTGCCATCTATACCCCTACCACCATTATCATCAAATACCACCACTATTATCAATATCACCACTACCACACCCTCCACCACCACCTACACCATTACCATCAATTACCACCACCACCACTATCATCAATATCATCATCACTACCTCCTCTGCCACCACCACTACCTACACCAGAAACAGCTCCACCACTGCCACCACAATTTTCATCCATGCCACTACTACCACGACCACCATCACCTTTTCTACTACCATTATCTACACCTGAACCACTACCCCACAATCACTACCATAACCACCACCACCATCATAACCACCACCACCACCTATAGCAAAACCATCGCCACAATCTCCTCCACCACCACCACCACTGCCGCCTCCACCACCGCTGCAAGACCTACCCCTGAAGGTGACGTTGGCGTTGGGGATTTCAATCTGGTAGCCCACGGTGGCCACGCTTTCCCCCATGCGCATGTTGGTCTCCAGCTCTGCTGCGACAGTGACTGACTCCGTGACTTTGTGGCTGTAGCACAAGTGCAGGTTCCCCCCCAGAGGTGAGGCAGTCCCAGAAAACTGCCAGCTCTTCCCTGAAAGAAGGAGAAAAACGGGTACCTGTGAGGGCTGAGCTGGAAAATTGAGACAGCTAACTTTGGTGCATTCATCCGCAGCCTGGTAGCATGCTCCCCACAAGTTGAGATGGAGTGATAAAAAGAAGTAGCCCGATGACCAGGGGGTAAATGTGTGCTGTTTGAGAGCCCATCAATGGGTGAAAAACTAACAATATAATAAAGAGCATCTTAACATTTAATGATTTATGAAAAGAATGAATAAATGACTGAAAGAAAATGAATGAATGAATGATTGAATGAATGAGTGAATGAATGAGTGAATGAATGAATGGATGAATGGTTTTATGGTCAGAGCTTTTTAGGCTATGAAAGGCCAATGACTACAAAGTCACAGCAGCTGGTGAGAGATTGAGCAGTGCCAGTCTTCATTGTCATCACAGTTCAGTAGGTGAAGCTCCCGAGAAGAGCTGTAGTTGTAGTGGTGGTAACGGCAACCCAACTAACCCTATTGTTTCCTACTGAACCTGGACTGTTTTTCTCTGATCATGCAAATTCTTTTTTTTTTTTGGATTGAAAAAAGAAAAGAAAAAAATTGACAGTAAACAACAAAAAGCATGCTGTCCCATTTTCTCTGCCCTATCAGCACCCAGGGAATCCTCTGTTGTAGTTTTTTTCAAAGCATTTTTAGTGCAAGAAAGTTTGGCTTCATGTTTAAATATGGCCTCTTCTGACAAGAAAAAACAAGTTTAGCCTAACTTACTCTTTTTTGTTGTTGGTTGCCATGGTACCATAACCAACCCTAGTTTCTGGGACTTTTGTTTATGTGGTTTTGTTGGGTTTTTTTTCCTTTAGTAGTTAGTGAATCCCATTGGGAGATGAGGTGGGTTTATTTGTACCCCCAACCCAAAGGGTAAGAAAGACTACAGAGAACCCAGAGCTGAAGGGAAGCAATGATGAAACAATGAGGAGATGAATTAAGAGAACAAAGGAGAATGAGTCTATAGAGGCCGGCCCAAATTCACCTTCTGCACCGTGACCATGACTGCAAATCATACTTCTAGAAAAGTTTTTGATTCAGTGAGCAAATTATATTCCTTCGCAATCATACATGTTGACAGTTGCCCTCATGACCGAACCAAGAGGACATATTATTGTTTGGGCACGATAGTGAAAGTAGAGAGGGAGGGAGGGAAGGAGAGAGAGAGAGAGAGAGAGAGAGAGAGAGAGAGAGAGAGAGAGAGAGAGAGAGAGAGAGAGAGAGAGAGAGAGAGAGAGAGAGAAAGAGAGAGAGAGTGCGAGAGTGCGAGTGAGAGAGTGAACGAGCAAGAGAGTGCGAGTTAGAGAGTGAATGAGTGAGAGAAAGAGAGAGAGAGTGCAAGAGAGTGCGAGTGAGAGAGTGAGAGTGAGTGAGAGAGAGAGAGTGCGAGTGCAAGAAAGTGAGAGTGTGAGAGAGAGAGAGAGAGAGAGAGAGAGAGAGAGAGAGAGAGAGAGAGAGAGAGAGAGAGAGAGAGAGAGAGAGAGAGAGAGAGAGAGCGAGAGAAGAGAGAGAGAGAGAGAGAGAGAGAGAGAGAGAGAGAGAGAGAGAGAGAGAGAGAGAGAGAGAATACATGAACACACATTCAGATGCACTCAGACAAACACAGACAGGCTGAGAGGGATCACAATAGACATACAGCAATGGATAGAACAGCAGGAAAACAAGAGGCACAGAGACCCAAGAGAAAAACAAAACAAAAACAGAGACACAGCAAAAGAGACAGAGATTCAGGGAGAAGGAGACAAGAGACAGAGATGCGCGCTCAAGAGGAATGTCAGCAGATGCATTTCCGAGACTGACCTTTCAACCGCGAGGCCAGGGAGAGGATGGAGACTTCATTGCCAGGGACCTGGGGTCCGTACTGGTACAGCAGCTCCGCCCCGAGGTCCAGCCTTGGCGTCACCCGCTGTAGGTACTGGGCCACGGCGATGCCTGCAGGCAACACAGGTAACTGCAGACAGACTCCTCCATGGAACTAGGCACCCACCATAAGTATGAGTAAAAGGTATAGGTGTGGTTTTATATAGCAACTTATCACCCTTGTCTGGGACTCAAACTGCTTTATACTTTATCCCCTGCTCACCAGGCCACTTTACCCCCTAGTCACAGGGCCATTGGATCAATCCCTGACTGGCACCCGACAACAAACGCAGCAACAGACAGGTAAGACCCACACAGTCAGATGTGAGCACCAACTCCACTACCTGGGGAGTATTCCAACCTGTTGCCAGCTCATGGCTGTATACAAGGGTTAACACTCCCTCCCTGCCATACATATTGCATGCCAGGGAATCTGTCTCAGGTTTTACTCTACTAGTGTTTGTCACATCATAGTATTCTTATTTTCCAGAGATCAGAGAACGAGTCATTTGTAGGTGCCTCCCTATCATGGCAGTACTTCATTAGAAGCCCAAACATTTATGAGACCTAACAAAGCTCTGACAGTTCCAGGCCTGAAAGATTTCCGGGCGTTGCAGGGAAGGGGTTAATCACACTCGGTGTGCCATTGCTGCCCCCACAGGCACCCAGTTGTACTCCAGGTTGGGGAGAAACACTGTGAGGAAAGGACATTCACCAAGGATGTAACTCTGGATCCGCAAAGCTCTGAACACCGCACTCACTTGCCACAAGTGACTGCAGGTCAAGCGCACTGACCACTTGGCCACAGAGCCCCACACAATGACCACTACACTACCTGGATGCATTTTACAAATAGGCTTTGAATTTGATGCAGTGATAAACCCAGCATCATGCATGCACACACACACACACATCTGCATGAAAACAAGCAGACACAAATGCATGCACACACTCACACACACACACACACACACTCAAACACACATGCATGCACACAAACACATCCGCATGAAAATAAGCACACACATGTATACATCTGCATGAAAACAAACACACAAAAATACATGCACATACACACACGCTCACCACCACACAGACTAACACATCGCCATCAACACACATGATACTACACACGCATGCACACAAACACACACACCTGCATGCAGGCGCCTGCACACACTAATGCACATATGAAGGAAATCTAAATAACTTCAAAGCATTCATAACACATGTCCATTAAATTAAAGTATCTTAACACCCCCCATCATACACTTTCTTGCATACGCTACCAGAGGCTGCCCTCCCATACTAGAGAAATATGCCTGAACTACTAATTACGGTCTAGACTTCATCTGTGGGCTAGGACAGAGGATGAAAAACATATGATGCTAGTCAGAAGAAACAAAAAATGGCAGTCGACAGACACCAGAGGAGGAGGAGGAGCGGAGAGAGGAAGGAGAGGAGGAGGAGGAGGCAGGAGGTCCAGCGCCAGGGAGGAGGAGGAGGAGGAGGAGGAGGAAGGCGAGGAGGGTAGCTTCGTCAATAGGGGAGCAGGAGGAGGAGGAGGAGCAGGAGGAGGAGCGCAATGAACAGGAGGTGGATAAAACATTGAATGAAGTTTCACTGTTTATCAGCCCTTGGAGACAAAGTACGGCAAATGACTACAAAAACCCCTAGAGCGCATGAGAGTAAGAGCATATATATATTTGGCCTTGATTTCCCGGGTATTTTGACTTGAATAATCTCTTAGGGAGGCGGCAAGGACCTCTTCTTACCCCGACACCACAGGGATCAAGAGGGCGATAGCTACCTGAGGAATTGAGCACATCAATGTTGCAGAGGGTGGTGGAGGCAGTGAAGTTGCGTCCTCTGTAGTCCAGGGAGCCCTGGGTAGCGACACACTTGCTGTTTTGAATCTGAAATGAGCAAACGCAGGATTCATCAAATAGCCCAGTGATGAGGGGTTGAAGTAGGCAGCACGTTGAGCCGCTCACACCAGGTAAATAAGCTGGAGCTCTACAAACGCACAGTAACCAACTCAACGCTGTAAAACATGCATACCTCCGCACCATTGACTGGTAAGAATCTGAAACAAAGCAATGCCCAGAGTAGAGGTG
>JAWQFJ010023776.1:0-67500 GCA_034096865.1 Theodoxus fluviatilis | reverse complement strand
TTATCTATTCGCAAAATGCATCAATCCAATCGATTTCCAGTTGTGTTAATCACAATTTTCAACTTATCACGCGTTCGCCGCCATGTGCACGCTGTAGAGAGAGCAGCACATGCGCAAAAGAGAGAGCAAGATAGTTCCGATACCGGTTAATGTAGAAAATCTATAAAACGAAATTATGAGCATTTTAAGAATATTTCATTCAAATAATGTACAGAAAATGAATAGAAAAATACACGTTTATGAGTAAGAATTGTGTGATTTCAACCAGAGCAAAGATCTTTGACCAGAGTGCGAATTTTTTCGTCCTCCGCTCACCGGAAATAGATTTCTGGAACAAACCTCACCTGCACAACATCCGTGGTGCATTCGAGAACTTACACCTCGTGCTCGCGGTGTATGGATTGTTCTTTCACAACTCGCCAAGGATTAGTAAGTACTTTGAAACTCATGTATTGCTTATTCTATAGGTCTTTGTCTTTGTCTTTCCGTTCCAATAGTGATTACTTTGGCATGTAAAAAAAAAGAATCATACTCATAGGTCCAATATATTCATAGCGGTCTCTTCACAGGTTGATAAGTTAAGTCGCACAATGCTTCCGACTGATTTTTTTTTTCTTAAAGAGCTTTCGGAGTACTCTCCTTCATCTGGTCGTAGTGTAGAGACCAGCGGGTGGGGTTCATTTATGACCGGCAGGTGGTGAGAGAAGTTCACTTTAACCTCTCACTCTCAGGCAAAAAGCTTCCTCAACTGTAGTCTGTAGTGTGCCATGAACCCCAGGTCGCGGTTGAGCTCCGTCGAGATCGAGACACACTCGGGAAGACAGGGGAGAAAGAAAGGCCAAGATGTCGCAGAGACTAACAACAGTGTTTTTTTCTGTTACCTGATTTGACTTTTTGATACTACAAAACAGCAATATTAATTGCATCGATATTCAATGTTTGTTCAATCTGATTGGGTCGACGTTTTGTGAATAGGCCTCGTTCGCAGTGACCACTTAGGTTGCGGGTCGTTTCGTACCCAAGTCGATTCGTACCTAGTCGTTTCGTACCTTGGTAGTCGTTTCGTACCTTTTGTACCAATTGTACCAATTGTACTCCATGCACCTTAACGGTCCGCGTGATTCGGGTGTAATCTTAAGCTAAACGACGTTCCGAATGTTTCCGACTTCGACCATTTCAGCAGCGCCAATAAACGTCGTTCCGCAAATAAATGATCTCACCCAGATCGGTGACACTCTCTGCACTCTCATCCTGTACATATGTTGAGAATAAAGGCAGAACAATAAGCCACGCATACGAATTCAGTTATTCAGCTATTATGATGGGCATAAAGTGTATTAAAAATCCCGGGTACGAAACGTCTTCTAGAAAAGGTACGAATCGACTAAATGAGGTACGAAACGTCCAGGGTACGAAACGTCCAGGGTACGAAACGTCCTGTATCCGACAACTTACAAGTGACCGTGAAATAGGACGGTGTATTTGTACTGGTCCAATCAGATTGTTTTGTAGTATCAAAAAGTCAAATCAGGTAACAGAACAAAACACTGTTGTAAGTCTCCCCTGTAATCTGTCCTGCATACTCTCTTTCCGTCTTTTCTAGTATGTGTTAAGTTACAAAGCGCAACACATAACAAATTCTCACCATTTACAAAGTGATCCGAACAAACATATCGATCTGCCTTAGTGTCAAAAGTGAGTTACTTCAGGTTCAGTTGAGCGATCCACTCACGGCGCCTTTGAGTTGTGAGATCCAGCATTTCCTTGCCTTTTCGCGTTGCAACACGCGATACGACAAAAAAACGTCGATCATTCTCTCTGTCATGCTGATTGTGGCAGTTCTACACACAGCAGGAGGTCACCATTGTAGAAACAAAACACTTTCTGCTCCAAAAACAGTCGTGTCTTTCACATATTTTGTAAGCGACGCGCCGTTGTTTCCCTAGAAGTAGGAAAAGATCACTCTGTCTTCCCGAGTGTCTCGATCTCGACGGAGCTTAAATATATGGTATATAGGGCAAAGTAAGCCCTATCTTTTGATACCAGTTTGGTTGACCTTGCTTCAAGGTCAAGGTCACAGGAGCTCTTCAAAGTTGGATTGTATACATATTTTGAAGTGACCTTGACCCTGAACTATGGAAGATAACTGTTTCAAACTTAATAATTATGTGGGGCACATGTTATACTTTCATCATGAGACACATTTGGTCACATATCATCAAGGTCAAGGTCACTTTCAACCTTATGAAATGTGACCAAAATGGGGTAGTGAACCACTAAAAGTGACCATATCTCATGGTAGAAAGTGCCATTGTGCTTCCTTTGTCTTGAATTAACAGCTTTGTGTTGCATGACCTTGGATGACCTTGACCTGGGTCAAAAATGTGTAAAGCAGTTCTTAGCATATGATGTCATTGCTAGGTTTAGTTGTTTGACCTTGACCTTGAAGGTCACCTGAAGGTCAAGGCCATTTAAAGGTCAAGGTCAAGCATGTGAGTCGAATGGGCTTTGCCCTTGTTCTTGGAAGGTGTAAACTGTACATGACATAATGATACTGATCAAAGGTTATCATCCCCCGTCTGTGATTCACTAATTGTAAACTTTTACTCGGAAATGCTCAACCTCAAGAATATAAAATTGTGTAATCCTGCACGGTACGATTGACATCGTCATTGTGGGTTTTTTTCCAGCCTTATCTGCACCTGGAAGGTTGATAGAAATGGCCACAGACAGATCATCTGATGACAGGCGTCAGGTGCTGTTTCGAGAACTGACCGCTGATGATGACAACCCAGAAACTTCAATGGTTGAGAGTTATTGCATGAACTGTGAAAAACAAGTGAGTGTTGATTCTTTCCTTAGGAGTAGGACCATCTAAACTTTTCTTCTTGGTGCCCCGGCGAAGCGGTCTGGAATCGTTCCAGAACAATTCTAGAAATGTTCCAGAAGATTCTAGAATGTGACTTCTGGAACCAGAGTCCAAGGTTCTAGAATAATGACAGAAGCTTAAATGAGAATTCAAGGAAATATTCTAGA
Organism: Theodoxus fluviatilis; assembly: GCA_034096865.1. Taxonomy (NCBI): domain Eukaryota; kingdom Metazoa; phylum Mollusca; class Gastropoda; order Cycloneritida; family Neritidae; genus Theodoxus; species Theodoxus fluviatilis. The sequence continues at coordinate 64,464 of JAWQFJ010023776.1, read as the reverse complement.
ATATTTTCTAGAATATTCTAGAAAATAATTCTAGAATATTCTAGAATATTCTAGAATGGTAATGAATGTTCTTGAATACTTACAGATGAAGAAGGAAACACAGTTCTAGAATAATTCTGGAATTATTCCAGAACACCATTATTATTATAACTTAGAAGATTTTAGTACGTATTCCAGAATATTCTGGAATGTTATTCCAGAATATTCTAGAATACTGACAGATACTTCTGGAACAATTCAAGATGAAATTCCAGAAAACTGACTGCACATTCTGGAACAATTCAAGAACAATAATTATATTATTGAGAAGAATAATTAGGTATGAGAGTATTTTGGAATTGTTTAGCAAAAACATTCAAACAGAATATTTAGTTAAAAAACAACAAACCAATCTCTGTTAAATGTAGATTATTTAATACAGATTTTGAAATGGTACTCATCAGATGGTGTTTGAAACAACTGCACACATCAGAGATTCAGATAATATCTGAATCACCAATTTCCATCCAACTGATTTTATCAATCAAATCCCTTTCATAATTGTACCTCATACCTTGCAATTCTTGTGAGCAGTGAAGAAAGTTATTGGGGACCTAATTGTAGATGCAGGTACCGCCACAGAGAAAGGAATCTGTCTCTCGATTGCCTTGGGGAACTGTCTCGAAAACTACGTCGACGGAAAAGCCACTTCTGACGTTCTGTCGGCAAAAATCTTGCTTCTCACGAATCTCAGGCAAGCGATGCACACCCATTGCGATGGAGAGACCGATGAAAGTTTTAATCTCAGGAACTGTCACAAGTGCCCACTTGGAGCTGGTAGGAGGTGGATTCCTCTCTCTCTCTCTCTCAGCATACCGATGTGTCTCTGTCACAAGCGTTCCCACATCGCGCATGATCGCGTCTGTGAAGATCAGAGAAGACATGAAGAGGTTTTGCGTCCGAGGTGATGTCAATCTTTACTCCTTGAGCGCGTCGAAAGGCGTGTCGCATACGAGAACGAAAATTTTCTGTCTGCCACGATCCTTGGAAGCCTAGAAACTCTTCCTCCGACGATTCCTCTTCCAACATCTCTCGCATCAGTCTGATCAGACATCGTCAAAATCAGCATCAATGTCGCTTCCTTCGCCTTCATCCGATGCGGAGTCAGCCATGACGCGAAAAAAGTCAGAACGTCAGTCGAAATCTCGACAAAAATCACCACAACACAGCTAAAACTGGTCCGATTTCGCACAAGTTTGAAAGCGATCTAAGTGCGCGGTCTCTCTGCTTCCCAGCAGGCATTGCGATAAGTCGGCCACTTCCGTTTGCTAATGCTATTTTTAGATCTTGACGTAAACAAGGCAAGGGTACGATCAGGCGCGTAATTGTCGCTCCCATGGACATTGTATATTGGATCCATGATCGCACGGGACTACAATTCCCATCAGTAGTCATCCACTCGGGCCGTGACAAACACTAGTTGCTCTATTATTAATAAATTCTGAGTTTTAATCAAGATCACTATTGTGTATTGCAAAGAAATGTGCACACTGCAACTGTGAGCGACTCAGCGAGTTATGATTAGAACTGTTCTGTGATCTGAGAAAATGAAAATTGTGGACAATTAAGAACTGTGAATGAACTTTAGGTGATTTAACACTAAATCTTATATTCTGTGTGTGATCACTAAAGTGTCTTGCGTGTGTGTTGAAATGAGTCATTCTTTGCTCCTCGTGCCACTGAGGGTACACTACGTTCACACTAAAATTTATCAATGAATAGTGACTTTTGAAGAAGAAAAAAAGTCACTAATGCATTTTGCTGATGTCAATGTAACTGGAAAATCAGCCTCATAACAAATATCCCGTTTTTAACATTATTAATTTGGGTTTGACCTTAAATTTAGTGCACAAAATGGCGCCGGAAAAGAGGAATGCCGACCCCTTGCTCTAAAAACCTTCCTTTCTTAAACACCAATGATAATAATCCTCAAGTACTTTTTCTTTTGGTGAATATCATTGATCAAATAAAGCAGCAGACTAATGTATTGCAGTCGCTTGCTTGTTTATCACTGTAAAAATTGGGGTTCAAATGAAGGGTAACCTGCGTTCTCGTGGCGTCACAAAATTCCGACCATGAAAAACCGATCTAGCAGACGATGTATCTACCACAGAAGGAAAATTTTAGTCTCAACTGAAAAACCAATGAAACAAACACAATAATTTTAGTTTTATGACAACACAGCTACTGCATGGAACTTTACCTGAATTATTTTGATTTTGGCGTCACGTTCATCACGCAGGTTACCTCAGTTTGTTTTAGATAAATATTTTAACAGCGCGAAATTTTCGCGGGGTCAGAAAGGGCTTGGAAGATCAGTTTTCTAACACTTCATAAGACTTGATGACGTTTTACGGCAAATTACCACGTAGTAACACGTGTTACACCAAATTCAGTGAGGCGTCACACACACACTTGTTGAAGTGCGCAAGTTACGACAGACGCCGATGAGCTCGAGTCATAGCGAATGATTCTGCGCATGCGCGTTCTTGCTATAGTCCGTTTAAACATTCCCACTTCGACCAATTGAGCAGCGCCAATAATCGCCGTTTAGCTTAAGGCAAGACACTACTAGGAAGCATGAAATTTTTAGATATGTTTATTGAATTTTTTTTGTTTCATTGGCATGAAAGAACTCATAACAGTTAATCAAAACATCAAAGTTTGACAGTAATTAGAATTATGGGTAATCCAAAATGGCCGCCTAACATGCAAAAATATGCAAATTTCTGTATCTTTTTAAATTTCTATAACTTCTTAACTACTTGATATTTCTTGAAAATTCTTTTTGCATTAAAATTGTACACTCTTTATCTTTAAATGTACAGAAGATTATGTTTGTAATGCAAAAAGTAAAAAAATTGTACTTATTGCTTCCACATCAATATCCGAATTGCAGATAAAGTAGGTTCAACATCAAAGAAAAAAAATCATATCTGGCCAAATAATCAGTTTACAGCAAAAAGTGTCTGTATGTTCTTAAATTATTATACATGTAACATACCTGCAAAATTACAAGTCATCATCATCATCCTGTGATGAGTTTTAGTAATTAATTGATTTGAACTCTATGAAAAAAACACATTTTGAGAAAATGGCAAAAACAACTTTTAGTCATGCATAAGTCCTTCTAAAACTATCCATCATGGCTAAAACTTGTTTCATTTATTCATACATTCATCCAGCAGGACTACACATGCTAAAAAAATGAAACTGAACTTACAGTTTCCAGTTTTTAGTGTTTTTGTGCAGTGAGTACAAAAAAATGCAGGGATGGAAAAGTTCATGCTCAAGAGGAAAGGATCAGCCCTACTACTACACAGGAAATGCCAAGGTCAATAAAGGCAACTTCAGAGACACATGCTGTGAATGAGTCAACAACAAGTCAGTTTGCCATTCCAGCACCATAGGTTTCCCCTTCTTCTTCCTCCTGAAGCCTCCTCTTCTGATGCCTTGAGTTGAAGGCATGAAGCCACATACTGACATAGTGTAGGCGCTGTTGCTATGCCTGAACAGAGGCTGCCACATTAGCTTTCTTCATTCTTCTGGCATCACAGGCTCCACATTTCAAGCAAAGTTTTCTGGCTAAGCCATTGTCTTCATCGTATAGTATGCTGAAGGTGAGACCAGACCGAAAACAGTTCGGGCAAAGAACATCGTTCATTAGTTCACTCAGCTGATCTAAGTGCACGTTGACCCACTTATGATCGGTTTCAATCGGCTGCTTCGCTTCTGCCTGCATCATCTGTATCTTCCTCCTTGATGCCGATGTGTTTGAAGTTTCTTCCGGAATCGAGGCAGTTGAGATGGAGGGACGAGGAGGCAGCGATCGCGATGGCACTGTCAACGCAGGCGTTGACGAAGTAGAACTAGACTTTCGACCTTGACCGCGAAGTATTTTCGAGGTGCGTGCAGCCGAAAGCTGCTCTCTTCGCCCACTATTTTTCGGTCGCGGCATAATGTTGAGTTTATTCACTCATGGGCATTCTCTGATTGTTTGATTGAAGTCGAATTTATTCGATTTGGTGCAAAACATAAACTAACTGAGAGAATTAGCGTTGAAGCGGCAGCCATGTTTACGATGCATTGTGGGCCAGGGAATCCTCGCTTTGGAGTCTCTGATTGGTTGAAACAAGTGGAATTCCCTCTCTAAGCTCAATGATTGGCTAGTGAGTTTGCAAACAACCCTGTGTACGCTGTTTGAAATCATCAACTAAAAATAGACCACTATAGTTGGCGGAGTGATTTCCCTTGCTGTGCTCGATCGAAAAGACGAGCTTTCCAACGGTACCGGGCGTGAACCTCTTCGTAGAATAGATCGAAAGTTACAATTTTTCCAAAAGTCATAAAATACGATGCATCAATGACGTTTTTAACGTTTTTTACGAGGAGTGATGTTTTTAAAAGCCATTTTATTCAACTAATTATCGAATGACAGGTCGAAAAAAACACGTGGGAGCATTTGCAAGTGTTTGAACTACTCAAAACTGATGTTATCTCAAAAACGTCCAGATATGAAATTTTCCCAACTTTTCGACCCGTGTCTTGCCTTAAGATTACACCCGAATCACGCGGACCGTTAAGGTGCATGGAGTACAGTACAGCCGAGCAAGACGTTTGTCACAACACGCAGATACATTAATGCGGCCAGATCTTAGCATAGCTCCCCAGGCGCGCGAAGTCAGTCAGGCGGCATATTGTTAGCGTCTCGACTGACGAAGCAGTGTTTAAACGGACTATAGCAAGAACGTGTTGTTGCTAATTTGTCTTCATTTTCACTACATCATGCGCGGAGTTGAGTTTGCAACTGTTTGTAATGCTTTTCTTTACTGAATTAAAGATCTCGTTTTTTAATAGCAAGGATATTTTGAGCATTTTTGACGATGAACCGAGAGCATCGCGTGTTCAGCTTCAGCAGTTTGTAGGATGCGTCAAAACTGGCAGGCTTTTGTGACACCACATCATGCAGGTTACCATCATGGCCACCCCCCCTAAGATCTGAGTTTACATTGCAAGAAAAAAATCTACTGATTTTGTGTTAACATATTCAAACAGATAGAGTGGACGTGGACATTATTTTTAAAAATTATAATTAGAGAAAGAGAGAGAGAGAGACTTCTCTCTCAAGCTGATGACCGGAGTTACCTGCGACAACTGTGCGTTTGCTGGAGAGATAGAGAGAGAAATAGAGAGAGAGAGAGAGTGATGAAGACCAATTATAAAGTTTTTCACCTGTTTTATTTTTAATGTTGTTTCTTTGATTCTTTAATATAGAAACTGCCATTTTGTGTGTCCCCCCCTCAATTTGATATGAAATGGTGTCACGCACATGCAGGTTACCATTTCTTTTTTTATTAAAAAGTTTGTATTAAAAAGTTATCAGATTTTCTTTCACTGGTGTAATTTTATCTGTATTTATGTGGCAAACATATGGCAAGAGTATCTGGATCATTTTATGAAAATTAGTTTTGCATAGCAAAATAACGGTGGGAGTGGTAACCTGCGCGTGGTGTCACACTATTGCTTGCGTCACAATTTTTTTAATTTTTACCTGGTATCTCTGAAAACATACAATTGAGTAGACGCGTTTCACAGTATTCAGTATCAACACTTCCCTTTCCACAACACAAATTGAAAAATTTTAAACACAATATTTCTCAAAGTGTGTGTGCTTTTTGGAAAGGCCAGGCTCTTAACTTGATGAAAAAGTAAGTTTAAGAGACAACAAGAACCTCCACTGGCAGATGCAGGCTCCGATTCAACCCTACCTTCACATTTAAAAAAAGTATGTGTTCATAGAAATGCGATGTTTTCTGTCAAGTAAATAAGTCTACAGTCTGTATTACTTGTTGTAAAACATGTGGGATGTATCTGTGAAGAAAACTAAAGAAAGAAAAATGAACATTCCAAGATATAGATGAAGTGCTGATGTGGAGATGATTGACAAGCGAGATTTCAGATCTAGAAAGAGAAATTAAGTTCACTCACAAACAAAAAAGTTGAGATGAATCAATTTCAACACATTTTATTGTTAGCCTGTAATGCCCAGAACATATGTAATCCAAAAGCATTGAAAAAAAAGTCATTTAGTACAAGTAGCACAGCAGAAACTATCCCTACCCCCTAAATGTTGAATGGGGTCGTGAGCCGACTTTTATGAAATTTTCAAGACATAATAGAAAATACATGTTTTTCAATAAAACAACTCTAACAGAAACATCAACAGAGAGCTACAATTGTCCTTTTAACATAAAACCATGATAGTGGATTCCAAATTATTATTTCAAACATGCATAAAACATAATAAAGTGCTCAAGTGAGTACGCCAGTCAGCACTTATGTTCAAGAAACACAAATGACCACATTCTCAATGCAATCTTATTTAAAAAATAATGTAAATTGGAAACAAAAGAACAGTTTTGATCATATAGGAAAAAAAGTGACACTACTGTGTGGCTACGGCAAGATTTCCACTTTGGCTTCAGATAAGTCTTTCAAGTCAGGGAAAAACAAAACACTGGGAACCCACATTTTCTCATGAATTGTCCTTATTATATAAAATCATGATAGTGGATTCCAAATTATTACTTCTACCATGCATAAAACATAATTAAGTGCCCAAGTGAGTACGCCAGGGTCAGCACTTATGTTCAAGAAACACAAATGATCACATTTTCAATACAATCTTAATCCAAAGTAATGAAAATTGGAAACAAAAGAATGGTTTTGATCAGATAGGAAAAATTACTATCTAAATAACAAAAATCATGTACATTGGAAACAAAAGAAAAAAGTACTATCTAAATAAAAAATCATGTACATTGGAAACCCAAGACAGTTTTGATCAGATGGGGAAAAAAGTGACACTACCTGTTGTCATGGGGTCCATATAAAACGTGCACCGGCGCTATCGGCGACTATCGCCGTATCGGCGACTACCGGCGACTATCGGCGACTATCGGCCCAGCTAAAGTTGAAACATAGTGGCTAGCTTATACTTATAGAACTCGTACTTACGTCAAATCGCCGTAGTTTGATGTTTAATTCGTCCGCTGAACGTTGCCAAGACTAATGCGATCGCCGTAGTTTGACCCGATAGCGCCGGTGCACGTTTTATATAGACCCGTTGTCATGTGTGGCTACGGCAAGATTACCACTTTGGCTTCAGATAAGTCCTTCAAGTCAGGGAAAAACAAAACACTTCCCACATTTTCTCATGAATTGTCCTTATTATATAAAATCATGATAGTGGATTCCAAATTATTACTGACAAAGTAACGCCGGTAAAAACCTGCCACTGAAAGTCCGTCTTGGAAAGTAACGTCGGTCAACTATGCGCATTCCCTTTCCGTCTGTGACAATAACGTCGGTATATTCGATCAGAAACTGGCATGAAACTATTTCATTACAAATGAGGCAAAGTTGAGACTGAAATATTTCAAACTGGGAACGAAGCCAACTAGAAAAACAACTATCTTGGGCAGTAAAATTCCGAAAATGCACGATTATTGGCAAAATATCAGCTTCAAGCTCTGTGCCAGTGTGGTCGTTATCACGGTCGTTACCGGACGGACATCAGAAAAAGACGATTCGGCAAATAAAATTGCCTTCTACGATCAAAAGAACACGTGTGGCTGCCAGATTCAAACATAATGAATGCCGGAAGAGGTTTTTCTGGGATACGTGACGTCAAGATAAATGGCGGACAGAACGATTATTTATATATCGGTCGTTACGAGATCCAGACGGACACACAATCTCGTAATCGAAAAGTCTAAATTATAAGTGTTTATAGGCGTTTTACTTTGAAAATAAACGTTGTATGAACAATAGAACAATAATAATTAATGTTCATAATGTTTTGGTAGAATAACAAAGAAGCAAATCCGACTCCTAGCAGTTGTTTTATATTTTGTCTTCAGTCGGATTTTGCAGACGGAACACACGCGAAATATCGAGTATTTTTCTTGGAACGATTTCTTGGTGAAATATGTAACACAATTTCATGGTGATGATCACAAATTCATCACACATGTTTTTAATTGAATTTTTCATACGATCGTTGTAAACTTAAAGAAAATTAATGTGATTTTTTAATGTGGACATGAATGCAGGAAGTCGAAGAGGGAAATGGCGTCAGTCCAGATCGTAACGACCGGAGACAAATAAATAAATCAAACACGCACATTTTTCGCTTAAAACAAGCAAAACTGTGTTTTTTATATCTTTATTGAATAAACATGCAACACAAATTCTAACATTATTGCAAAACCACACACAAGCAAAAATATTGGTAGTGACTTTGTCAAGTTATCTTCGATCCTGAATACTGTGAAACATGCCAGTAGTAATACGAGGTTTTCTAATTTTATTAATGATTTTCTGCAAAAAAATAATTTAAAACATTTATTGGCAGGCTTTTGTGACACCACATCATGCAGGTTACCATCATGGCCACCCCCCCTAAGATCTGAGTTTACATTGCAAGAAAAAAATCTACTGATTTTGTGTTAACATATTCAAACAGATAGAGTTGTTCACTTTGTAATGCCATAAGATAAAATATTGCACTAGAAAATTTCAAAATTGGGTCTATTTCCCCCTTTTAGGCACGAGGAGCAAAGAATGACTCAAATGCTTTATTGTTCACTTCTTTTTTTTAATATCGTTTTATTTACAATTTTCTATAATATTCTTTGAATGGTCTTGTTCTAGAATAATATTCTAAGAAAAAGTAATGTTCTAGAATTTTCTAGAATTATTCTGGAATTAAAGAATTCTAGAATTATTCCATCAAATTTATTCCAGAACATTCTAGAATGTTCTAGAATGTTCTAGAATTTTAGAAATTTCTAGAATGTCATTTCGCCGGGGTGGTCACTCAGGGGGCCAAGGAAGACGGTGTGCTGTCATTTGTTATTACTGTGCATGTGGCTTTGGAGTCCAAAATTCCAGGTGCAGAGGCAAGTACAGATGGAGCAAGGAATGCCAGATGTCAGGGCAGAGGCAGGGGTAGAGGTGGTTCTGTGCTGGCATTCTCTTGCAGCAGCAAGGTGATGGAAGCGGTCTGCTTCAAATCCAGAACTATCCTATGTAAATTTATACTAATATGTAATAGGAAATCAGTCCACATGTGAACAGAATGTGATATGGTCAAGCTTACTTCCAGTTCCACTGCAGTTGCATGATGTATCTTTGAGAAGTTTACAGTCATACTTCATTCCTAATTCTACGTGTATATAAAATTTAGTTTAGAATCAGCTTGGGGATGTGAATGTTAGTTTAAAATGGTCCAGATGTAAATGTTTTAATATTGCTGTAGCCTCTGTGATGCCATGAGTCAGGGATTATGGGTAAAGGTTTTCACATTTCAGATGCCTCTATGGGTAGATATAAATAGATTTAAATCTAAATCTAAAGATTTAGATCTAAAGTCTTGTGTATGAAAAAAATTGAAGTGGTTTAGTTTTTTGGTGTGAGATATTCATTCCAAATGTTGCTTTGTCTAAAATCTATTTTTGACTCACATGCGAAGCAAAAGTGAGTCTATGTACTGAGCCGTGTCGTCCGTCCGTCCGGGCGTCCGTCCGTAAAAAACTTAAACGTTGGATTTTTCTCGGAGACTATTAAGTCTATCAACACTAAATATGGCATGATGGTGTATGATGACAAGGCCTCAAAAAACATACATAGTGACTTGACCTTGCTTCAAGGTCAAGGTCACAGGAGCCATAAATGTGGTCTCAAAAACAGTCATTTTTCACATTTTCCCAATTTTCTCCCACGTTATTGAGAATGGCGACCTTAGCTACAAGTGGTATATAGGTCAAAGCAAGCCCTATCTTTTGATACCAGTTTGGTTGACCTTGCTTCAAGGTCAAGGTCACAGGAGCTCTTCAAAGTTGGATTGTATGTATACATATTTTGAAGTGACCTTGACCCTGAACTATGGAAGATAACTGTTTCAAACTTAATAATTATGTGGGGCACATGTTATACTTTCATCATGAGACACATTTGGTCACATATCATCAAGGTCAAGGTCACTTTGACCCTTATGAAATGTGACCAAAATGGGGTAGTGAACCACTAAAAGTGACTATATCTCATGGTAGAAAGTGCCAATAAGCACCATTGTGCTTCCTATGTCTTGAATTAACAGCTTTGTGTTGCATGACCTTGGATGACCTTGACCTTGGGTCAAGGTCACATGTATTTTGGTAGGAAAAATGTGTAAAGCATGTCTTTGTGTATGATGTCATTGGTAGGTTTAGTTGTTTGACCTTGACCTTGAAGGTTACCTGAAGGTCAAGGTCATATAAAGGTCAAGGTCAAGCATGTGAGTCGTATGGGCTTTGCCCTTCTTGTTCTTCAATCCTTCCTTCCAACCATCACACCTAAATATTGATTCATCCTTCCATCTACCATATATCAATCTAATCATTCATCCATCCATCCATATATCATTCCATTCACGATCCATCCATTCTGCCTTCCTACCTTCCATCTATTCATCCAACCAATCCATGCATAGATTCACTCCCTTCCTCTTACATCTCCATTTATCCACCCATCCTAATCCATCCATCCATGCACCAATCTTTCCATCCATCCATCCTTCTATTCATCTATCCATCCACCCTCCCACACTCACACACCCATTCATCCAGTTCTTCTTCCTCCTGCTCCTCCATCATCATCATCACCATCACCACCACCACCTCCATTATCATCATCATCATCACCACAACCACCACCACCACCACCACTACCATCACTACCACCACCAACATACCACTACCATCACCACGACCACCACCACCACCACCACTACCATCACTACCACCACCAACATACCACTACCATCACCACGACCACCACCACCACCATCATTATCACCACCACCAGTTCCATCACCACCTCCACCACTTCCATCACCACCACCACCACTACCATCACCCCTACCAGTACCACTATCACCACCACCATCACCATCACCACCACCATCACCATCACCACCACCACCACCACTACTATCATCACCACCACCACCACCGCTATCACCACCACCATCACCATCACCACCACTATTATCACCACCACCACCACCATCACCACTACCATTATCACCACCACCACTACCACTATCACCACCACCACTATCACTATCACCACCACCACCACCACCACCACCACCACCACCACCACCACCACCACCATCACCACCACCACCACCACCACCACCACCACCACCACCACCACCACCACCATCACCACCACCACCACTACTATCACCACCACCACCACCATCACCACTACCACTACCACCACCACCGCCGCCGCTGCCGCTGCCGCCGCCACCACCACCACCACCACCACTACCACCACCACCATCACCAACACCACCACCACCACCACACTTCCTAATTTCCCAGTAGATTTCCTGATGTGCTCAGTGATCAATCCATATCTTTCAGTTTCACATTTCCTTGTTTTTCTTCGCCAGGGCATCACACGGTTGATGCTGACCAGGATACCATTCTTCAAGGAGGTGATTGTATCTTCCTTCACCTGTGACGAGTGTGGATTCCACAATGCAGAGCTCATTCCTGGTTGTGCCATCCAAGACAAGGGGGTCACCTACAAGCTGACTGTCCGCAGTGTCAAGGTATGGTGCTGTCGCAGTCTTGAGGAGGTGTGGTGTTGGAGTACATGGAGAGGAGACTCTTGCTGTGTATATATGTGTGTGTGTGCGTGTGTGTGTGTATGTGTGTGTGAGTGTGTGTGTGTGTGTGTGTGTGTGTGTGTGTGAGTGCGTGCGTGCGTGCGTGACTGTCTGAGTGTCTATCTCAGGGTGTCTGAGTGTCTATCTTTCTGTCTCTCTGTCTTTCTGTGTGTCTATGTCACAGTATCATGAGTATGTGTGTTTATCTGTGTGTCTGTTTATGTGTCTGTTCATCTGTCCCTCTTTTCTTTATTTTTCTGTCTGTCTCTGTCTGCCTGCCTGTCTGTCTCTGTCTGCCTGCCTGTCTCTATCTGCCTGCCTGTCTCTATCTGCCTGCCTGCCTGTCTGTTTCTGTCTGCCTGCCTGCTTGCCTGTCTGTCTGTCTCAGTCTGCCTACCTGTCTGTCTCTGTCTGCCTTCTTGTCAGTGTCTGTCTGTCTGTCTGCCTCTCTGTGTCTGCATGCCTGTCTCTATCTGTCTGCCTGTCTGTCTGTATCTGTCTGCCTGCCTGTCTCTGTCTGTCTCAGTCTGCCTGCCTACTTGCCTGTCTGTCTGTCTCAGACTGCCTACCTGTCTGTCTGCATTCTTGTCAGTGTCTCTGTCTGCCTGCCTCTCTGTGTCTGCCTGTCTGTCTGTATCTGTCCGCCTGCCTGTCTCTGTCTGCCTGCCTGCTTGCCTGTCTGTCTCAGTCTTCCTACCTGTCTGTCTCTGTCTGCCTTTTTGTCAGTGTCTGTCTGCCTGCCTCTCTGTGTCTGCCTGCCTGTCTGTATCTGTCTGCCTGACTGTATCGGTCTGCCTGTCTGTCTGTATCTGTCTGCCTGCCTGTCTCTGTCTGCCTGCCTCTGTCTGCCTGCCTGCTTGCCTGTCTGTCTCAGTCTGCCTTACCTGTCTATTATGTCTGCCTTCTTGTCAGTGTCTGTCTGTCTGCCTGCCTCTCTCTGTCTGCCTGCCTGTCTGTATCTGTCTGCCTGTCTCTCTGTATCTGCCTGCCTGCCTGTCTGAATATGTCTGCCTGTCTGTCTGTATTTGTCTGCCTTCCTGTCTCTGTCTGCCTGCCTGCTTGCCTGTCTGTCTCCTGCCTTCCTGTCTGTGTCTGTCTGCCTTCTTGTCAGTGTGTCTGCCTGCCTCTCTGTGTCTGCCTGCCTGCATCTCTTAACCCCCTCCCCTGGAAAAGTGCTACGTTGCATTAGATCACCATTCTCCTCTCCCCAGGACCTCAACAGGCAGGTGGTGCAGACCAACTTCGCCACCATCAAGATTCCGTCCCTGGACCTAGAGGCTCCGCCCAACAAAGGAGGTAGGAATGGCTGTGGTCGATATCAGGAAAGATAACCATTATTCAGTTAATATTTTTCAAATTAAATTTCTTTCTGGGGACTTTCATTGTCATGCCTGGTTGCCACGAGCAGCGCCCAGTAAGTGTCCTAACATTGTGTTACACCCAGATTAGTTCCCCGGGCTTCAGAGTTACAGTCGGGTCGACTGCTGATCATCCCAACATCATTTTAGGGCTACGTGGTGGTGTGGTCATGAAACTTGAATCACAGTGGCTTTTGGCTACTGGGTGTGGCACTTGAAGCTCTGCGGATCCTAGAGTTGCATTCTGGAGCAAGGTGCTTACTTCACATTGCCTCTCCCCACCCAGGAGCCCTCTGTGGGTTCGGCGTAAGAATCGACCCACCGCGTCTCCCTACGCGATTCGTAAGAGGCGAATAACTAGGGACACCGTGACTTGATTTGCGTTTACTCTAAACTGCTCTAGTGATGTTCGTGCTTGATGGCCTTACATAGCTTACAAAGGCTGATAGGCCGTAAAACACCATCCGTCCATCCATCCATCCATCCCCACCCAGGAATAAAATCAGGTTTCTCTGAGGAGCGCAATGGCACACGATAGATTGATTATTTCTTGCCTGTGTCTGCACAAGAGATTGGGGTTGACGTACTCTCCAGGGAGTGGAGTTGGTGCTGGTACCAGGCTCAGTTCAGTTCAGTCTCTTAACCCTGAGATGGGTTGTTGAGGCACCACTGATGACTTTCGGACAATCTTCCTCCATCGATCTCTATCCTCTGTGGCTCCCTGTGAGTTAGCAAAGGTCAAGCCTGTCCACTCGTTGATGTTGTCTTCCCACCTCTTTCTCTGCCTGCCTCTGCTTCTCCCACCTGGTACGGTACCTTGCAGGATGGTCTTGGCCAGCCCACTGCCTCTTGACACGTGACCGTACCACTTCAGCTTTCTGCTTTTCACAATTGAGAGCAGGTCTTCGTACTGTCAAATGGCCCTCCTGATCCTGTTGCTGACTTCCTCATTTGTGACATGGTCTTTATATGAGATGTTCAGAATCTTGCGGTAGCTTCTCATTTCCAGGGCTTGTATCCGTCTCTGTACTTCAGATGTGAGTGTCCAGGCTGTGGGCCTCTAGTATCTGCCTGTCATTGCACTCGTCATTAGGCCAGAAAAAACAACAACACAGTTGTGATTACAGTAACATGGCTGAAAAATAGGGTTGGTAGGTTAGCCTGAGCCTTTGTTGTTGTTGTTGTTGTTTGATTGGTAATAGAAGAGGCCATATTGAACATGAATCACAGTTTCTCTTTCGCTGAAAACTCTGATTACTTTACTGAACTATTGGATTCCCTGAGAAAAGTAGATGCTTCTAGAGGATTCCCTGAGGAGAGTAGATGCCTCTAGAGGATTCCCTGAGGAAAGTAGATGCCTCTAGAGGATTCCCTGAGGAAAGTAGATGCCTCTAGAGGATTGTCTGAGGAGAGTAGATGCCTCTAGAGGATTGTCTGAGGAGAGTAGATGCCTCTAGAGGATTCCCTGAGGAAAGTAGATGCCTCTAGAGGATTCCCTGAGGAAAGTAGATGCCTCTAGAGGATTCCCTGAGGAATGTAGATGCCTCTAGATGATTCCCTGAGGAAAGTAGATGCCTCTAGAGGATTCCCTGAGGAGAGTAGATGCCTCTAGAGGATTCCCTGAGGAAAGTAGATGCCTCTAGAGGATTCCCTGAGGAAAGTAGATACCTCTAGAGGATTCCCTGAGGAAAGTAGATGCCTCTAGAGGATTGTCTGAGGAGAGTAGATGCCTCTAGAGGATTGTCTGAGGAGAATAGATGCCTCTAGAGGATTCCCTAAGGAGAGTAGATGCCTCTAGAGGATTCCCTGAGGAAAGTAGATGCCTCTAGAGGATTCCCTGAGGAGAGTAGATGCCTCTAGAGGATTGTCTGAGTGGCCCAGTGATCAGGGGGTAAAGTGCTAAACAGCTTGAGACTCAGACATGGGTGAGAAGGCATGCACACACAAAAAAACGCACACTACTTGTCTTTTACTTTGCCATCACCGTGACACCCTTGATGCTGTAGGTGAAACCCTGCTAAACATGTGACATTACGTTCGTCGCTGTGGCCTGCTGTAGTACATGTATATATGGTCAAGAGTACAGAGGTGCTGAGTATTGGTGTGACACAAATATTTCAAAATAAACTTTCTGATACAGTAATGATGCACACTCTTCATTTCACATATATATGATGCATTAGGTGATGACTAAACAAACTGTACAGAAAAGAAAAACTGAGTGCAATCTTTCGTTTAGTTGTATTTGAAGAAGACAGATTTGAGTCTCATCTTAACTTGACACCACCACTCATTCAGAAAAAGAGCCACAAAAGATAAACTATTCAACACAAAAACTTTATTGCAGCTTC
The DNA here is from genome assembly GCA_034096865.1 of Theodoxus fluviatilis. Classification (NCBI taxonomy): domain Eukaryota; kingdom Metazoa; phylum Mollusca; class Gastropoda; order Cycloneritida; family Neritidae; genus Theodoxus; species Theodoxus fluviatilis. The sequence goes on along the minus strand of JAWQFJ010023776.1, from coordinate 48,991 downwards.
AATATCCAAGTATTGAAGAAATTTTTCTCCTAGGTCAGGAAGAAATGAAATAAAACCATAATTGTTAGTCAAATTAGAGGTTAGCATTCGTCGTAACTCAACTTTACACCGCAGCCAAATTTAATGTCACACTTTCTCTCACTGACAGCATTCAATCTTTCGCGCAAAACATTAAAAACACCAAAATTGAAGAAGATTTATTGAGCATCAAACACATGTGCAGAAACATTGATCTTTTGTCAACAACATGAAACAAGTTTGGATTGTGTGAGTTGACAGTGTGAGGAGAAAGAGGCTCTGTTTTGAGGTAGGGTAGTGAAATTGGCGTACTCAACACCTGCGTACTCTTGACCATATGCTGTTGATTTGCCTGTATAAGAATTGTAAGGAGCGTGGTGCTTACGCAGCCTGGTTGTATGATCTGCAGGGAGTGGAGGTTGTATGATCTGCAGGGAGTGGAGGTTGTATGATCTGCAGGGAGTGGAGGTTGTATGATCTGCAGGGAGTGGAGGTTGTATGATCTGCAGGGAGTGGAGGTTGTATGATCTGCAGGGAGTGGAGGTTGTATGATCTGCAGGGAGTGGAGGTTGTATGATCTGCAGGGAGTGGAGGTTGTATGATCTGCAGGGAGTGGAGGTTGTATGATCTGCAGGGAGTGGAGGTTGTATGATCTGCAGGGAGTGGAGGTTGTATGATCTGCAGGGAGTGGAGGTTGTATGATCTGCAGGGAGTGGAGGTTGTATGATCTGCAGGGAGTGGAGGTTGTATGATCTGCAGGGAGTGGAGGTTGTATGATCTGCAGGGAGTGGAGGTTGTATGATCTGCAGGGAGTGGAGGTTGTATGATCTGCAGGGAGTGGAGGTTGTATGATCTGCAGGGAGTGGAGGTTGTATGATCTGCAGGGAGTGGAGGTTGTATGATCTGCAGGGAGTGGAGGTTGGGGTGGAGGGAGGACACGAGTAGGCCAAGAACCAGAGGGGTAAAATGTGCAGTTTGAACACCCGTCAATGTGTGGGAAAGTTGCTATATAAAGAGACACCTTGACTTGTACCTTTGCTATGTGTGGTTGCAGTGCTGACCACCTTAGAGGGACTGGTACAGCGCGTGCTGGACGGTCTGCAGCAAGACCAGCCTGTCAGGAAGGTGAGTGGACGTGTCCCTGGGCCTTGAGATGAATGAAGGAAGGAATGAGTCAATGAATGAACAAATGAACTTATGATGTGAATACTGAATGGATGAACAAGTGAAAGAATGAATGAATGGATGAACAAATGAACTCATGATGTGAAAACTAAATGAATGAACATTTGAAAGAAAGAGGGAATAAATGAATGAACAATTAAATTACCCATGATATGAATACTGGATGAATGAACAAGTGAAATAATGAATAAATGAATGAATGAACAAGTAAACTCAATAAATACTGAATGAATGAACAAGTAAAATAATGAGTAAATGATTGAATGAACAAATGAACTCATGATGTGAATACTGAATTAACAAGTGAAAGAATAAGTAAATGAATGAATGAATGAATGAACAAACAAATGAACTCATGACATGAATACTGAATGAATGAACAAATGAACTCATGATGTGAATACTGAATGAACAAGTGAACGAATTAGTAAATGAAAGAATCAAATGAACTCATGTGAATAATGAATGAATGAACAAGTGAAAAAAATGATTGCATGAATAAATGAACAAAATGAACTCATGACATGAATACTAATTGAATGAACAAGTGAAAGAATATGTGAATGAAATGATGAATGAAAGTCCATGAGAGAAAGAATGAGTTAATGACAAAATGAAAGAATGATTGAATAAATCAATGAATGAGTGTACTGCCTATGGCTACTGCTGCTGGACACCACTATCTTCATCAGGAACATGTGGTCATTGGGCTTTTGGGGCCTGCTCCAGTAGCTTGACCTGGGGCATGAGAGTGAGTGAAAGAATGAGTGAATGAATGAATGGATTTTTAATGTCAAAACAGGTTGTCAGTTCTTGTAAATGTCCAGTTGTAAACGGCACAAGCACATTTCTATTGTTCTGGAGAGGTCACAGCATCATAAAGAGGAGGAGAACATGGTGATATTGATAATGTATGATGACAATGACCATGATGATGTTGATGATGCTGATGCTGATGATGACAATGACCATGAAGATGTTTATGATGATGATGTTGTTGATGATGATGATGATGATGATGATGATGATTTTATGATGATGATGACAGTGATTATAATATTCATGATGATAAAGATGATGATGATGATGACAGAGATGATGATAACGATGACAGTGATGATTATAATGTTCATGATAATAAAGCTGAGGAGGAGGATGACAATGGTGGTGGTGGTGGTGGTGACAATGATGATGACAACACTGATAACATCTGCCATGAGAAAACTTCCATGCTATCATTCCTCCTTACAGGATCACTGATGATGAAGATGGTGAAGAATTTTTATTCTTCATTGCAGATTCAACACCCAGAGGATGCACAGAAGATAGACGAGTTCTGTGAGCGCCTGTCCAAACTGAAGGCAGTGGAGGAACCTTTTGAAGTGGTGAGTGTGGTGTGATGAAATCAGCACTCAAATGTCACATGGGAGAATAGTAGTGCGTCAAACTGCTGCGGCTGCTTTGCTGTGAGCGGGGCAATCCAACAGGCACTGCACACAGGCAGCCACCATTCACTTAGTGGACACTCCCCGGTGGCGCTTTGCACTGCTTGGAACCGTCTGTGGTCAGGTTACTGAAGCAGGCCCCGAAAGCTCTGTGGCCACAGGTTCCAGCTGAATAAGGGGATGTCCACTGGCTGCAGTCATTCATTTGTTGTACTCCGTCATTATGTCTTTGCAGGGGTAGTGAGAACTTTCTGTGGCACTTCTAGAAATAGTAAGTGGGATTAACTGGTTCAGCTGAGATTGCATACATTAAATGTTTTATGTGGATTATAGAAGATGGGGTAGAAGAGGACGAGGAGGACAATGTTGTCATTGACAATGATGTTGATGACTTGAATGATATGAATAGAATGAAGCAAAATTGTGTGTGTGTAGTGTGCTGTTTTTAATGGTAGGAGTCTCAGTCATATCCATATTATTTAGTGATAGTGATGGAGGAGAACTATGGACTATTTCACCACAGACACGGATACTGTAGCTAGAAGAGTTTTTGTGTGTGAGAGCTGAGCATTTACCACACACTGGACATCAGTGACCAGTGACTAGGATTAAAGCACTGAAGGCAGATTTTGATGTGTGGGAAGGAATTCTTCATGACAGTGATATTGACAGCATTTGCTTGATGCTGGTTTTGTGTAGCAACGTAATCAGTGGATTTACTGCGCTTTTTAGCCACTTCCTGACACCTGACCATGATCAAACTGTGTTGCATCACTTCACTGGTCACCCTTATCAGTGTCACTTTTTCTCTCTCCATTCCAGATTTTGGATGACCCCACAGGCAATAGTTTCTTGGAGAATCCATATCCTTTATATTAAGTGAAGTTATGTTACGAATGAATAGAAGGGGTTAGGGGTTATTTATGGATGGATGGGTGGATTAATGGATGGATGGATGGATGGATGAATGGATGGATGGATGGAAGGGTTGGTGGATGGATGGAAGGGTTGGTGGATGGATGGAAGGGTTGGTGGGTAGATGGATGGGTGGGTGGGTGGATGGATAGATGGATGGATGAATGGATGGATGGATGGGCAGATGGATGGATGGATGGGGGGATTAATGGATAGATGGATGGATGGATGGATGGATGGATGGATGGATGGAAGGGTTGGTGGATGGATGGAAGGGTTGGTGGATGGATGGAAGGGTGGGTGGATGGATGGGTGGATGGATGGATGGATGGATAGATGGATGGGTGGATGGATGGATGGATGGATGGAAGGGTGGGTGGATGGAAGGATGGGTGGGTGGATGGATGGATGGATGGATGAATGAACGGATTGATGGATGGATGGAAGGGTGGGTGGGTGAGTGGATGGATGAACGGATGGATGGAAGGGTGGGTGGGTGAGTGGATGGATGAACGGATGGATGGATGGATGGAAGGGTGGGTGGGTGAGTGGATGGATGAACGGATGGATGGATGGAAGGGTGGGTGGGTGAGTGGATGGATGGATGAATGAATGGAGGGGTGGGTGGATGGATGGATGGACGGATGGACGGATGGATGACTGAACAGGCATTACATACACTGAGGGTGAGGAGGATGAGGCATGAGGCAGGGGAGTTAGATGCTAAAAAGTGGAAAGTCCCCATTCCTGCTTTAGGGTTGAGTGAGGCACGGTGGGTGCATGGAGCAGACCGCAGCCCAGACAGGGAGTGACAACCGGGCAGACTGTGCCACACGTTGCATAAGATGAGCTCTTGGGGCACTCTGGTGCATTTCTCCTCGGGCCAAACAAACAAGGTGTGGTTATAGAAACCCGACCAACCCTATTTCTCCTCGGGCCAAACAAACAAGGTGTGGTTATAGAAACCCGACCAACCCTATTTCTCCTCAGGCCAAACAAACAAAGTGTGGTTATAGAAACCCGACCAACCCTATTTCTCTTCCTGTTGACCCTAAACTTTTTTGATTGTGGGAGAAAAAAAAAGAGTAAATTGATGGTAAACAACAAACTGAATGCTGTCCCGTCTTCCCTGCCTTATTAACACGGGGGGAATCCACTAATTTATAAAATTAATATTTCAATGAAAGAGAAATTGTGATTTATGTCTCTCCCTCCATGTTAAGGGAAACTACCTTGTAAAATTTAAGGGGTACCTTAAATAAACATTAAATTATTTAAAACTTTTGTTTTCTTTCAGACGTTTCATTTTATAAAAATTTATTCCTCTTGATAACACATATCTCTCACATAGAAAGTAATCATCTTTCCTGTGAGGCTCAGATAATTAGCATAAACAAATAAGAATATTAAAATAGCTCAATCTATGAAAACAAGCAGGCCCGCAATCCCAATTCCCTTCCCAAATCCATCTGATATTTTATCTTCGGCTCAGCTACACTCCAACTTTCAAGGAAGTGAGAGAAGAAGAAAAATGTCTGCGTGGTCTCCCCCCTTGACCACAGTCCATACTGATCCATATGGTCTGGGACATGGTGCCTGATTCAGGAAGATCATGGTGGACAACTTTTCCCCCCCAAACAAGTTGTATTTTCTTCTTCATGACAAAATATTTCTCTCGTACACAAATTGCTCACCTTTCCTGTGAGGCTTAGATAATGGGCATAAAAAACAAAAACAAGAATAGCTCTGATTCTATTCAAATGTGACCAGCCACGACAAAACCAGTGCTAAGTCGCGCAGCCCTATTTTGTGCTAAGTCTGAGAAAAGGCAGGGAGGGTCAATCTGGGTGATTTTCACTTTTTGATAAAAATAGATGCTACATGGTTCAAACTATCATGCCAGTAAAGGAAACATTTTGAAAAATTATATTTAATGGTAAAATAAAGACTTGTGTTATGTATTGTTTCAAAAGCTCCCTGTAATTAGCGTTAATTGCCTCATTTTTAAACACACCTAAACCCTTGCAGAACCCCTTCATGTTATATACTGTTAGAAAGGCGGCTCTCTCGGCGTTCCCACTCTGTGGATGTCGAAGAAAAATAAGTTCAGCTATTTTTGGAAACGGAGTTTGAAATACCGTTGCTAAGGTGTTCAATGTCTGAAGAGGGTAAATCTTCTGAGACCGTTTTTGACTCACATGCGAAGCAAAAGTGAGTCTATGTACTGAGCCGTGTCGTCCGTCCGGGCGTCCGTCCGTCCGTCCGTCCGGGCGGGCGTCCGTCCGTAAAAAACTTAAACGTTGGATTTTTCTCGGAGACTATTAAGTCTATCAACACCAAATGTGGCATGATGGTGTATGATGACAAGGCCTCAAAAAATATACATAGTGACTTGACCTTGCTTCAAGGTCAAGGTCACAGGAGCCATAAATGTGGTCTCAAAAACAGTCATTTTTCACATTTTCCCAATTTTCTCCCACGTTATTGAGAATGGCGACCTTAGCTACAAGTGGTGTATAGGTCAAAGCAAGCCCTATCTTTTGATACCAGTTTGGTTGACCTTGCTTCAAGGTCAAGGTCACAGGAGCTCTTCAAAGTTGGATTGTATACATATTTTGAAGTGACCTTGACCCTGAACTATGGAAGATAACTGTTTCAAACTTAATAATTATGTGGGGCACATGTTATACTTTCATCATGAGACACATTTGGTCACATATCATCAAGGTCAAGGTCACTTTGACCCTTATGAAATGTGACCAAAATGGGGTAGTGAACCACTAAAAGTGACTATATCTCATGGTAGAAAGTGCCAATAAGCACCATTGTGCTTCCTATGTCTTGAATTAACAGCTTTGTGTTGCATGACCTTGGATGACCTTGACCTTGGGTCAAGGTCACATGTATTTTGGTAGGAAAAATGTGTAAAGCATTTCTTCGTGTATGATGTCATTGGTAGGTTTAGTTGTTTGACCTTGACCTTGAAGGTCACCTGAAGGTCAAGGTCATATAAAGGTCAAGGTCAAGCATGTGAGTCGTATGGGCTTTGCCCTTCTTGTTTCAAAATGACCGCTGCTTCAGTACCCAACTTGAAATGCCTGTAACTCCTATTCTAATTAACTCACACTGTTCATTCTTATATCAAAACAAACAGAGATGAATGCAAAATTCAAAAATATTAAAACCCTATTTTGTCCAAAAAATGACTTAGCACTGGTTTAGTCGTGGCTGGTCACAAATGTACAGACCCCCAACACCAAATCCTTCTCAAATCCCACTCATATGTGTATGAAGGATATCATGAAGGGCCATTTTTGGAGGCCACAGTGGAACTTCCAGGGTGAAGTGGGTTAAAGAATATTACATTTTTTAAAGTTTAGGCTGACCTACTGACACACACACACACACACACTTTTTCGGGGGGGGGGGGGGGGGGGGGGGCTATGTGACCTAAACCGCAACAATTTTTTATTTTGGCCTAATGCAAAATCAACCAAACCACCCTAGGGTGCTCACTTTATGCAACACAAGGCAGTTCCCATCTGCAGCAGAAGCCCTCAGTGGCACTCTGTGCTGCTCAGGGCCGCTGGCAGTGGAGCTACTGGAGCAGGCCCCGAAAGCCCCGTGGCCGTGGGTTCCAGCTGTTGAGGGGGACGTCTGGCGGCTACCACCATATGGAGAACTGCCACTGTTCAGAAGGTGCTGCACAATGTCTTTGATCTCTATTGGGAGTAGGATTGGTGGCTGCAAAGTAGATGGCTTTTTTTAACCTCTCAGTGAAATTTAATTCTAGTAGTACACAAGTTCCTATAAGTTTGTGTACAGAATTTTTGTGTGCCATACTGTGTAATTTTGTGAAAATCATGCAAAAATACAGCTTGTATATTCCTATGATAATACTTCACAATGGAATAATTGGATTCATTTGCATCTCATCCACTTAGTCACTGCACAGCAAATTGTTGCAGTCTTTGATAGATTTTTCACAATGTGTACATTTATATTCAAAGGTCTATCATGAAAATGTATTCAAGAAATATGTTGAAATAGAAGTGCACACAAATGTTTCTGCCTGAATTTACCGCAAATTTATTGCCTTATTATACCATTTGTTTAAAAAAATCTGGCTCTGTCAGATTCAAAAGCAGGGGATGCAGCCAATCAGAAGCTTTGTATTACATTGCTTTGGTGCAAGTGCCAGGACTCGGAACTCTTGCCCATTCATAATATACAAGTAGACTAAGAGGGATCGGGATGGGATCCCTTCCACTGACGGGCCACACTAGTGGACTTGTCCGAGGAAAGGGGTGTGGACCCCACTCCGCTAGCGGGCCACGACATCTGATTGGCTAAATTTTTACATAGGCATTTATGCTCGAAACAGAACCAAATCGCCTTGACGACTGCTGAATATGGTATTCACCGTAACCCAATTCAGCTGAAAGCGCATTGTGTACACCAGTTTATCAATTATTCACACTTTATTGTAATTCTCTGTGCGGAATAACCTTCCAAGATTGCGCATGTGAGCCAGCGAGCACGTAATAATTTGGTTGTCATTCTGTGTGGGAGTCGCTGCGAATTAAACGACCAACATCGCATCCCTTTCCTCGGACGAGTCCATTAGTTTGGCCCATCAGTGGAAGGGATTCCAATGGATCTGTGTTGATGGCCATATTTGTCCTTGACTGCATCACTCATGCGCCCAGCAAGGACCCAGACCTCTCCATCACGCGCTACCAGCGCAGCAGGGAGCAGGATATCGCTCTGGGCCTTGTTAGTGTAAGTAGGACTTATAAGTGCGGCTTTTATGAATTATTTTTATGTGTGATTCTCATGCATAACTTTAATGTAATAATTTTGATTTACATGTGTGTATGATTAGATGTATGTTTTGATGTATGTTTGTTTGTTTTTTGTTTTTGTTTTGGGGGTTTGTTTTTATTGACCTAGAAATGGAACTTTTTACTTCATGATTTGTTTGTTTTTCTTCCAAAGTAACTTGATAATCATTTCTGTTTTCCGTTTCAATTTTCAACCCCTCTTTTATCAATTTATAATTTCATTAATTTTCTATAGATCTATTATGCAACATTTCTATGTTTCTAAATGTTGATATTTCTAGTTATGTTATAGTATCAGTGTGTATGCTCAAGGGCTCATTCTTAGACTGCCATCGCTGCCTGATTAGATACCCTCATTTATGAAAACATTTTCATTCCCAAGGTGGAGACTCAGGTGTTGATTTCTGACAATGGTTTTTCAATCCATTTCTGGCCTGGGAAGCAGTTTAACTCACCTTTCTTTGTCCTCATCTCACATTTGCTCACACACTTATGCAAATGTATGCATGTATCATGCTTTGTGTGTATTGCATCAAGCATGCACAATTCCACCTGGTCACATGTGAAAACGCATATGTGCACACGTACATTCAAGTGCATGGTATTTTCAGTTACTGATAATGATGAAGATGATAGAGATGATGATGGTGGTGATGATGATGATGATGATGATGATGATGATGATGATGATGATGATGATGATGATGATGATGATGATGATGATGATGATGAAGAAGAAGAAGAAGAAGAAGAAGAAGAAGAAGAAGAAGAAGAAGAAGAAGAAGAAGAAGAAGAAGAAGAAGAAGAAGAAGAAGAAGAAGAAGAAGAAGATGATGATGATGATGATGATAGTGATGATGATAGTGATGATGATGATGATGATGATAGTGATGATGATGATAGTGATGATGATGAAGAAGAAGAAGAAGAAGAAGAAGAAGAAGAAGAAGAAGAAGAAGAAGAAGAAGAAGAAGAAGAAGAAGAAGAAGAAGAAGAAGAAGAAGATGATGATGATGATGATGATGATGATAGTGATAGTGATGATGATAGTGATGATGATGATGACGACGATGATGAACATAATGATGCAGCATCAGCAGTGGTATCACTCAAAGCAGGAAGAGGGGAGAGAGATAGTGACAATCATGATGTTGATAGTGTTGAGGAATAGTGACAAGTGCCAGCCTATAGCCGTACAGAAGTTTTATATTTAAGTAAACCCAGATTCTTCTGGTCCACAAGGATAGAATCATAGTGTGAATGATACTTGGTGAACATCTATGATGCACCTACCCCTCTGTATGACTGCATTAGCTGTGGTTCAACGTTTATGACGTGCCTAAGCAAAAACAAAAAGTATTTACTGGAACTTGCCTTCCCTTCAAACTCAGCCACAAGAGTTTAACCTTTGCTGCTGTCTTGCAGGCTGAGGCTGAGGAAGGCACTTCTGCAGAGCCCATCCAGCAGGTTCCTCAGAAAGATGAGGTGAGTTCTGTGAGAGCGATTCACAGGAAAGTCTTTTCTGTAAGGTGGCATGGTGTGCATCCATTGTTTCCATGAATTCTATTCCGTCTGCTGGTTTGTTTCTGACCGTCTGTTTGTGTGTGTGTGTGTGTGTGTGTGTGTGTGTGTCTGTGTGTGTGTGTGTGTGTGTATGTGTGTGTGTGTGTGTGTGTGTGTGTTTGTGTGTGTGTGTGTCTGTGTGTGTGTGTGTCTGTGTGTCTGTGTGTGTTTGTATATGTATGTACGTGTACATGTCTGTGTGTGTGTGCATGTGTGTGCATATGTGTGTGTGTGTGTGTATTCGTGCGTGCAGGTGTGCGTGAGGTGTACGTGTGTTTGTGTGTGTGAGTGTGCATGTGTGTGTGTGTATTTGTGTGTGTGTGTGTGTGTGTGTGTGTGTGTGTGTGTGTGTGTGTGTGTGTGTGCATGTGTGTGTGTGTGTGTGTCTGTGTGTGTGCCTGTGTGTGTGTTTGTGTCTGTTTGTGTATATGTTAGTGTCTGTATGTGTGTATGTGTGCATGTGTCCATGCGTGCGTGCATGCATTTGTGTGTGAGTGTGTGTGTGCACTTGAGCGTGTGCGTGTGTGTGTTCACTCAGTCAGATGGCTTGCAAGTCAGCTTACCTGGTGGGTCAGCTTAGTCAAACAGAACTGGGAAATGAAACATGTGAATGACTTACAGGACCTTAAAGGTTCATTTACATTTTGCAATGGGCCAGAGGCCCCACCAATGAAATGTTTGTTCATTAACTAGTTTCCTCTTGCTTTCTCCCTTTCTTTCTTCCTCTCCCATACATACACATACACATGTCGATCCCTCTACAAAACAAATACACTGTACACCTGTACACAATCTTCAACTGAGTTTCCTGTTCCTCTTCAGGTCCTTCAGTTCCAGACCGACTGCAACAACTGCCACGCCCCCTGCCAGACCAAGATGAAGCTTGTCGGTATCCTTTTCCTTGGCAGGGGAAACTGGAACTTGTGCACAGGGTATCCCGCTTGTATGAAGCATGCACTTTTTGGAAGACGTTACTATTGTCTCTTTTACATAATGATAAAGACGCTTGAAAATGTTTTGAAAGACATTATTGACTCACATGCGAAGCAAAAGTGAGTCTGTACTCAGCCGTGTGGTCCGTCAGTCCGTCCGGGCGTAAAAAACTTAAACATTGGATTTTTCTCGGAGACTATTAAGTCTATCAACACCAAATGTGGCATGATGGTGTATGATGACAAGTCCTCAAAAAACATACATAGTGACTTGACCTTGCTTCAAGGTCAAGGTCACAGGAGCAATAAATGTGGTCTCAAAAACAGTCATTTTTCACATTTTCCCAATTTTCTCCCACGTTATTGAGAATGGCGACCTTAGCTACAAGTGGTATATAGGTCAAAGCAAGCCCTATCTTTTGATACCAGTTTGGTTGACCTTGCTTCAAAGTCAAGGTCACAGGAGCTCTTCAAAGTTGGACTGTATACATATTTTGAAGTGACCTTGACCCTGAACTATGGAAGATAACTGTTTCAAACTTAATAATTATGTGGGGCACATGTTATACTTTCATCATGAGACACATTTGGTCACATATCATCAAGGTCAAGGTCACTTTGACCCTTATGAAATGTGACCAAAATGGGGTAGTGAACCACTAAAAGTGACTATATCTCATGGTAGAAAGTGCCCATAAGCACCATTGTGCTTCCTATGTCTTGAATTAACAGCTTTGTGTTGCATGACCTTGGATGACCTTGACCTTGGGTCAAGGTCACATGTGTTTCGGTAGGAAAAATGTATAAAGCATTTCTTTGTGTATGATGTCATTGGTAGGTTTAGTTGTTTGACCTTGACCTTGAAGGTCAAGGTCATATAAAGGTCAAGGTCAAGCATGTGAGTCGTATGGGCTTTGCCCTTCTTGTTTAGATAATGTCACCAGGCACGACTCCCTGTGCAAGACTGTACTGCAGGGCGCACTAGAGGGCGGTCGTCGCCGTGGTCGACAGAGAAAGAGCTGGACGGATAACGTCAAGGAGTGGACAGCCCTCCCCATGAAAGAGCTGCTCGAAACAGCCACCAACAGACCTGAATGGCGGAGGATCTCCGTGTCGTTGTCCCTCATGTCCCCCCGACGGCCAGAGCGGTCAAGGGAATGAGGTGAGGAGGTGACTTAGATAACCTAGTTCCTTCCTCACATATTGGTTTATTTCTTTGGACAATATTGATTTGAGTACAGGGTTTTTGGTGCCAGTTTTTCCTGCACTTGGGAGTCGGTGGCCAGGCAGGTAGAGCATTTTACCTTAAATTACTTGAGGATAATGGGTGCAGTGTTTGAAGCCGCACAGATCCTAGAGATGCATTCTTGGGCAAAATGCCCCACCCACAGTGCCTCTCCTACCCAGGAGTAAACCTGGTTACCAGGAGCTGGCCTGGGCAAGGTGCCCCACCCACAGTGCCTCTCCTACCGAGGAGTAAACCTGGTTACCAGGAGCTGCCCTGGGCAAGGTGCCCCACCCACAGTGCCTCTCCTACCCAGGAGTAAACCTGGTTACCAGGAGCTGCCCTGGGCAAGGTGCTTCACCCACAGTGCCTCTCCTACCCAGGAGTAAACCTGGTTACCAGGAGCTGGCCTGGGTAAGGTGCCCCACCCACAGTGCCTCTCCTACCCAGGAGTAAAACTGGACACTGAGCGCCACACAGCGGTGACCAGGGGTAAAATTCCCCTAAAATAATTTTCCTTTAAAAAAAAGGACGAAAATAACGATTATTATTATTATTGTTGTTGTTGATATTATTGAAAAACTTGCATTACAAGCCAGACTATCATAGCCTTAGCTTTCCTTTGCAGTGAAACTGAAAGTCATTCATGACATTTTAAGAGAAAATCGTGAGAGGATGAGTAAGATGCATTATGCATATATATGTTTTCCATTTGTTTTGGGAGTTGAACATGTGAAATAGATCCATTAATATTAGGTTTGGATCTTTTAAAGTAGCTAAATCCGCAGATCAATAACTGCATAATGAGATGATTTCTGGATTAAAACACACAGGGCAGTTTATGGTCCTCTGTTGAAAGAGACATGTTAACCTTGAAAAAGCTTTCTGAGGCGGGCCACACTAGTGGACTTGTCCAAGGAGAGGGGTGTGAAAAGATAGCCAAGCAGGTGGGCCACACAAGCTGGCAGGCCATAATATCTTATTGGCTGCCTTTTTACTATGTTTTTTCCAGTCTTCAGATTCTTTTGTCAATTATTGTATGAATCACAGTGAATTCACTGCGGATTAACCGACCAAGATTGCTTGCCAGTCAGATGCTGTGGCCCGCCAGCTTGGCCGTCTTTCTCACACCCCTCTCCTCGGATGAGTCCACTAGTGTGGCCCACCAGCTTGGCTGTCTTTCCCACACCCCTCTCCTTGGATGAGTCCACTAGTGTGGCCCACCAGCTTGTCTGTCATTCCCACACCCCTCTCCTTGGATGAGTCCACTAGTGTGGCCCGCCAGCTTGTCTGTCTTTCCCACACCCCTCTCCTTGGATGAGTCCACTAGTGTGGCCCGCCAGCTTGTCTGTCTTTCCCACACCCCTCTCCTTGGATGAGTCCACTAGTGTGGCCCGCCAGCTTGTCTGTCTTTCCCACACCCCTCTCCTTGGATGAGTCCACTAGTGTGGCCCACCAGCTTGTCTGTCTTTCTCACACCCCTCTCCTTGGATGAGTCCACTAGTGTGGCCCACCAGCTTGTCTGTCTTTCCCACACCCCTCTCCTCGGATGAGTCCACTAGTGTGGCCCGCCAGCTTGTCTGTCTTTCCCACACTCCTCTCCTTGGATGAGTCCACTAGTGTGGCCCACCAGCTTGCCTGTCTTTCCCACACCCCTCTCCTCGGATGAGTCCAATAGTGTGGCCCGTCTCTAGAAGCTTTTCCAAAAAAAGTTGCTCAAAAACTATGTACATGTAGAGTAGTAAGGTTCAGACTGGGGACAGTTTTTCCTGAGCTGCGCAGAAATCCCCCATTTCAAGGAAGTGGTGATCATGGCCACAACGTGTGACATGTGCGGACACCGAGACTGCGAGGTGAAGAGCAGTGGAGGAATAGAGCCCAAAGGCAAACGCATCTCTCTGAAGCTGACAGACCCCACAGACCTCAACAGAGATGTCCTGAAGGTGCGTGTCTGTCCGGGGTGTCGGTGCATGGACAGAGGGACAGAAAGATGGTTGCTGATGCAGAGGAACGGTGGTTGGATTGACGTTCGTGCATGCACATGCATGCTTGCTCACTCAGTGACTCGCTTGCATGCTCATTCATTCTCTCTCACTCACTTGCACCCACCCACTCATTCACTCACTCTTTTTCTTGCACCCACACACATATATGCACATGCGCACATGCACGTGTGTGTGCACTTTAAAATGCATAGATGCATGCACACACATGCACATTTACTCACACACAACACACATGTGCACACACACACAAACATACACACACATGCACATATGCACACAAACACATACACACACACATGCACGCACACATGCACACACTTGCACACACACAAACTCTGACATACACACAGTTGCACACATACACACACACACACATGCACATATGCACACAAACACATACACACACACATGCTTGCACACATACACACATTTTGTTCACACATACAAACAGTCCCTCACAGACGTGTGTGCGTGCACACGCAGGCACACACACACACACACACACACACAATCTCTCACAGGCACACACATACACACACCACTCACAGAGATGTAAACAACACATGCTGAGTTAGAAATTTCTCAATATCATAATTGCCAAGTAAGCATCGATAGTATATAGTTAATCAACTGCTATGTCTGTTTAAAGTTGAAGACTATGCATCTCATCAGTATTTTGCACTCTCCGTGAAAGAACGCATTTGGTTGATAGTACACCAAGCATAGATCACTCACCTGAGGCAGACATTTTTTCCACGAATGTCATCTGTCTCTGCAAAGCTGATTCATGCCTGGGGCGGGTTTCAAAATGCGAAGATCTCGGTAGATCTACGTAGATCTCGCCGAATGGGCAGTTTCATTCTTTGCTTGCTATCGAGCCAATCGTAGACGAGCATAGATTGAGCGAGGCAGCTTGAGAGGTGCCTAGCTTTTAAGATTCGAGACAAAAGTTCGTCGTGGATGCGTTGACCTGCATTCGATGTGTAAACTGTAGGAGGTTTCACGATCTATTAATGCATTCAACATACACCTTTGATAAATTAATGCTGTGCATGGCTTCTATTTTCTTTGGATGGGTTGCTAGTATTTCGAAATAGAGCGTTTTCTGAATGAACCGGCAACACGTCGGCCATTGAAATGTGGCCAGTTCACCTCTTGTCGTGACGTCTACGCATGCGCATTACTTCGTCACGTTGGGTAGTTTCTTTTTTAGCTAGCTCTTACTGCGAAGCAAGATCTTGCGACCAAGATCGACTACCTATTTTGAAACCCGCCCCAGGAAAGCAACGTGTATTTTTTCTTTTTCCTTGTTTGAGATTTTTGCCAGGTATGTGATGGTGGTTGCCGGAGAGCAATGCAGGGATGTTGCTGCTATTATTTCCCTTGCAGAGCGAGACGTGATGGTGGTTGCCGGAGAGCAATGCAGGGATGTTGTTGCTATTATTCCCCTTGCAGAGCGAGACATGATGGTGGTTGCCAGAGAGCAATGCAGGGATGTTGCTGCTATTATTCCCCTTGCAGAGCGAGACGTGATGGTGGTTGCCGGAGAGCAATGCAGGGATGTTGCTGCTATTATTCCCCTTGCAGAGCGAGACGTGATGGTGGTTGCCGGAGAGCAATGCAGGGATGTTGTTGCTATTATTCCCCTTGCAGAGCGAGACATGATGGTGGTTGCCAGAGAGCAATGCAGGGATGTTGCTGCTATTATTCCCCTTGCAGAGTGAGACATGATGGTGGTTGCCGGAGAGCAATGCAGGGATGTTGTTGCTATTATTCCCCTTGCAGAGCGAGACGTGATGGTGGTTGCCAGAGAGCAATGCAGGAATGTTGCTGCTATTATTCCCCTTGCAGAGCGAGACGTGATGGTGGTTGCCAGAGAGCAATGCAGGGATGTTGCTGCTATTATTCCCCTTGCAGAGTGAGACATGATGGTGGTTGCCGGAGAGCAATGCAGGGATGTTGTTGCTATTATTCCCCTTGCAGAGCGAGACGTGATGGTGGTTGCCAGAGAGCAATGCAGGAATGTTGCTGCTATTATTCCCCTTGCAGAGCGAGACGTGATGGTGGTTGCCAGAGAGCAATGCAGGGATGTTGCTGCTATTATTCCCCTTGCAGAGTGAGACATGATGGTGGTTGCCAGAGAGCAATGCAGGGATGTTGCTGCTATTATTCCCCTTGCAGAGTGAGACATGATGGTGGTTGCCGGAGAGCAATGCAGGGATGTTGTTGCTATTATTCCCCTTGCAGAGCGAGACGTGATGGTGGTTGCCAGAGAGCAATGCAGGAATGTTGCTGCTATTATTCCCCTTGCAGAGCGAGACGTGATGGTGGTTGCCAGAGAGCAATGCAGGGATGTTGCTGCTATTATTCCCCTTGCAGAGCGAGACATGATGGTAGTTGACGGAGAGCAATGCAGGGATGTTGCTGCTATTATTCCCCTTGCAGAGCGAGACATGATGGTGGTTGCCGGAGAGCAATGCAGGGATGTTGCTGCTATTATTCCCCTTGCAGAGCGAGACATGCACCATCGCCATTCCTGAGCTGGAGTTTGAGACGGAGTCGGGGACGCTGGGAGGGAAGTTCACCACGGTGGAGGGACTGCTGGCCAGTGTTGGGGAACAGGTATCTGGCATTCTCAATCAAACACTGTCCGCATCCTTGACAAATAGAACCAGCACCAACATTTTTTTTTTCAAAGTCGCTTTTATTCAAGGAAAAAAATTGAATCAAATCATCAGTGCAAAATTTTGACCTGTTGCATGTGTGTTGCTCCCAGAGAAAACTAGAGCAGAGAATTTGTGCTGACAATTTTTGTTTGTTTTTTGTCCTTGAATAAAAGCAACTTTTTGAAGAAAATATGTTGGTGTGGAAGCAGGTAACAAGGATTCTACAACAAAAACTGTCTACAACCTTGATGAGGGGAAAACAGTAAAACTTTGTGGTTACAGTAACTCGACTCCATTAACTTTTTTGACTCACATGCGAAGCAAAAGCGAGTCTATGTACTCACCCGTTTCGGGCGTCCGGGCGTCTGTGAAAAACTTTAACGTTGGATTTTTCTCGGAGACTATTAAGTCTATCAATACCAAATGTGGCATGATGGTGTATGATGACAAGGCCTCAAAAAACATACATAGTGACTTGTCCTTGCTTCAAGGTCAAGGTCGCAAGGGCCATAAATGTTGTCTAAAAAACTCATTTTTCACATTTTCTCAATTTTCTCTGAAGTTTTTGAGAATGGCGACCTTAGCTACAAGTGGTATATAGGTCAAAGCAAGCCCTATCTTTTGATACCAGTTTGGTTGACCTTGCTTCAAGGTCAAGGTCACAGGAGCTCTTCAAAGTTGGATTGTATACATATTTTAAAGTGACCTTGACCCTGAACTATGGAATATAACTGTTTCAAACTTAATAATTATATGGGGCACATGTTATACTTTCATCATGAGACACATTTGGTCACATATCAAGGTCAAGGTCACTTTGACCCTAATGAAATGTGACCAAAATGGGGTAGTGAACGACTAAAAGTGACCATATCTCATGGTAGAAAGTGCCAATAAGCACCATTGTGCTTCCTATGTCTTGAATTAACAGCTTTGTGTTGCATGACCTTGGATGACCTTGGCCTTGGGTCAAGGTCACATGTATTTTGGTAGGAAAAATGTGTAAAGCATTTCTTAGTGTATGATGTCATTGGTAGGTTTAGTTGTTTGACCTTGACCTTGAAGGTCACCTGAAGGTCAAGGTCATATAAAGGTCAATCATGTGAGTCGTATGGGCTTTGCCCTTCTTGTTTTATCATGAGGGGGTGGGATGGGTGGGTAGTGGGGAATCGATTGAAATGATAAACTGCGTGCTGTCCCATCCTCCCTGCCTTAGGAGCACTCACATAATCCACTATTTAAGGAAAGAAAAAACAAACAAGCATTTTCAGTGAAATAAAATTGATGTTTTATCTGACCTCTTCTAGAAATATTTTAAAAGGAGGGCAAAAAAGTTCAGGCTGACTCACCAACTTTTTTTTTTTTTTTTTCCCCAGGTTGCCTTAACCAAGACTTTTTTTTTTTTGCTAATTCGAACCATCACAACAAAGTTGTTTAAGTCACCTGTGCTCAAGGACATAGATGAAATAAAATCAACAGCACAACATTTTTTTATGTTGCATGTGTGTGTTGCACCCAAAGAAGATTCTTAAGTATTACCACTGCTCATCCTGTAACCCTTGACCTCTGATGATCTTTTGACAAGTTCTCAATAACTTCTTCGATCTACATCCCCCTGAACAAACCCCATCCACTCATTGGTCTCATCTTTAATACCTTAGAAAAACATAGAAGAAAAAAAAAGAAATTGAAATGATGGGGATGGACTGAGTGAACTAGAAAATCTATGTCTGGTGACGACCCAGACATCCATCTCTGTCACTCGGTCATTCCTGGGAGCTGCACAGCTGCGACCAGGGGTGAGATTCCCCACAGAGAATTTCCTTATGAAAACACACACACACACACACACACGCACGCACACACACACACACACACACACACACACACACACACAGACACACACAGACACACACACACACAGACACACAGACACACACACACATACACACACTCACACACACACATACAGACACACACACACACATACACACACACACACACACACACACATACAGACACATGCACACGCACACACACACGCACACACACACACACACACGCACACACACACACACACATAGACACACACACACACACACATATACACTCACACACACACACACACACATACAGACACACGCACACACACGCACACACACACACGCACACACACACATACACACACACACACACACACAGACACACACACACACACACACACACAGACACACACACACACACATATAAAGATGACGTAGATGATTCCTGGCGCAATGCCTAACAAGATGGTCTTCCATGAGTAGATGGCATTTCATGAAATGATTTTACGAAAGCCTAAATTGTTTTGTTTGTTTTTTTCAGCTGACAAGCTGCAACCCGTTCTTCAGGGGTGACAGCTCCAACCCCGACGCCATGCAGAGACTGACAGACTTCTGTGACAAGCTGACAGAGGCAAGTATCACACCATTCTGTGAACCCGAGTCAGAAGGGTCTCTGGCACAGTTTGCAATGAATGTATGTATGTATGTATGTATTTTGGCTCTTATATAGCGCCAATCTCACACCCAAAGGCATGCTCAAGGCGCTCAACACGTTCACCCTTTGAAAAAGAGTTTTTAGCTGTGACTTGAAAGTCTGTATTGAAGGAGATTTCCTCAGTCTGTCTGGGATATCGTTCCAGAGTTTTGGTCCAGCATAAGAGAATGCTCTCTCCCCAGATCTCTTGGTGTTGTAGCGTGGCACATGGAGTAATGACTGCGCCGAAGATCTGAGATCCCTCACAGGAATGCGTAGTAGACTTGACTCTTCGCATTACAGCATTGCGCCAAAAATAGTTCAGTCCGGATAACATTTTTTCCACTTTTTACAGAAATCATTCAGATGTCAAAACTTGTTTCCATTTCAATTCAACACAAACAGTTTCTTTTATCAAATAAACACTTGTTTATTGCCTCAACAAGCGTAATTTATGAGTTTTGTGTGAAATAGTCTGAGAACTACTTTAACGGCGTATGTCAGGAAGCAGAGGGCTATCTCACAAGCCTCTCGTGTGACCTCGAACATTTCGGACGGAATCTTTCCATCATGTGATATGAACTGTGCTCTTTTGCTGGCAGGCGAAATCTCTAGTGGACTAGAATGGTATCTTTCTTAAGTCTGCCTTTCGGTGGTTTCTATGGAGAGAACTTTAAATTAAAGGTGTTTTTCAACTGCTTTGGTCTTCATTTTACTCCTCATTTATGATGAGATCTGTCACTGCAAAAGTTGTTTTATCTCACGGGTGCTGGTGAGTGCTCATGGTGTGATCTTCACTAGTGTGTTGCATGTTCTGGGCGTGGTCTTCACTAGTGTGTTGCATGTTCTGGGCGTGGTCTTCACTAGTGTGTTGAATGTTCTGGGCGTGGTCTTCACTAGTGTGTTGCATGTTCTGGGCGTGGTCTTCACTAGTGTGTTGCACGTTCTGGGCGTGGTATTCACTAGTGTGTTGCATGTTCTGGGCGTGGTCTTCACTAGTGTGTTGCACGTTCTGGGCGTGGTCTTCACTAGTGTGTTACATGTTCTGGGCGTGGTCTTCACTAGTGTGTTGTATGTTCTGGGCGTGGTCTTCACTAGTGTGTTGTATGTTCTGGGTGTGGTCTTCACTAGTGTGTTGCATGTTCTGGGCGTGGTCTTCACTAGTGTGTTGTATGTTCTGGGCGTGGTCTTCACTAGTGTGTTGCATGTTCTGGGCGTGGTCTTCACTAGTGTGTTGCATGTTCTGGGCGTGGTCTTCACTAGTGTGTTGCACGTTCTGGGCGTGGTCTTCACTAGTGTGTTACATGTTCTGGGCGTGGTCTTCACTAGTGTGTTGTATGTTCTGGGTGTGGTCTTCACTAGTGTGTTGCATGTTCTGGGCGTGGTCTTCACTAGTGTGTTGTATGTTCTGGGCGTGGTCTTCACTAGTGTGTTGCACGTTCTGGGCGTGGTCTTCACTAGTGTGTTGCATGTTCTGGGCGTGGTCTTCACTAGTGTGTTGCATGTTCTGGGCGTGGTCTTCACTAGTGTGTTGTATGTTCTGGGCGTGGTCTTCACTAGTGTGTTGCATGTTCTGGGCGTGGTCTTCACTAGTGTGTTGCATGTTCTGGGCGTAGTGGTTGCGGTGTTGTTCATTGCTGTTTTTGCCACTCGTGCAACTGCTGGTTTTGTTATACAGCAAGTTAGCCATGAACTGAATCATGCCTCATGCAGTTGTGTACTTGCTCAATGATGATGATGACATGATGATGATGATGATGATGATATATGGCAATGACAACAATGATGATGATGCTTGATGATGATGATGATGATGATGATGATGATGACGACGGCGATGATGACAGCAATGATGATGGTGATGATGATTATCATGATCTATAGTGATGACGACAATGATCATGATGATGATGATGATGATCTGTTTTGATGGCGATGATAATGATGATCATGATCATGATCATGATCATCATGATGAGATGTATTGACAATGATGCCATGACATGGTTTGCATAGAGTCCATAATTATTGCATATAGTGATGACATTTTTGTCCATGATGTTTTTCAAATTTTACTGCAAGGTGTGATGGTGTTTTCCAGATCACTTCTGGACAGAGGCTGAACGTCACCCTGGTCTTGGATGACCCTGCAGGAAACAGCTACCTCCAGGTATTCTGTGTGGGGAGAGAGGGAGGGAGACGGACTGACCGGACCCGACCCGACCTGACGGACGGGGAGGCAGGCAGGCAGGCAGGCAGGCAGGCAGGCAGGCAGGCAGGCAGGCAGGCATGAGGGAGGGAGGGAGGAAGGGAGGGAGGGAGGGAGGGAGGGAGGGAGGGAGGGAGGGAGGGAGGGAGGAGGAGGAGGGAGGAGGAGGAGAGGGAGAGAGAGAGAGAGAGAGAGAGAGAGAGGAGAGAGAGAGAGAGAGAGAGAGAGAGAGAGAGAGAGAGAGAGAGAGAGAGAGAGAGAGGCATGCAGGCAGGTAGAATAAATGTTTCCTTGTTTTGTTTGTCTGAAACGGTGTGCATTTGTTTGTGTGTGAGTGTGTGCATGCATGCGTGTGTATGTGTGTGTTTGTGTGTATGTGCATGCATGCATGTGTGTGTGCGTGTGTGTACTTGAAGGGTAGACTAGCGATTCTGAGTTGATGCTGTGCTGAAATGAGTATCAAATCAGTTCAGAAATCATAATTGAAATATATGAGTAATCTCTGTAGCTGCTGTTTTGTAAAAATTGTTGCACCGAATTGGGAGTAAGTCGTATGAGGTGCATTCTCACATTCAGACCTTGGGTTTGTGGAGCACACAGGTCAAACACTGACCCCCTCACTGACTTCCATAGACTCTGACACATGAGGGGTGTACAGATTTTTACCGACTGACACAGGGTTAACCCCTTCCCTGCTTTGCCCAAAACGATCTCGGGCCTCGACTACTCCTGCAATGCTATGTCCTCAGACAGTCTTGGGTCTTCATTGCAAGGGAGGAAACTCTGAACCAGTGTCTGTAGCTGTTAGAGTTACGTCCCTTAGGGCTTCCTCGGCGTTCTCGCCGAGTTTGATCGACTTTAATGGTTTTGAAGTATTTTTGTTGCAATTTTGATTGATTTGATCATGAAATGGCTTCTGAGAGAAGCTATGAAGCTCTTTTGTCAGCACTTGAAGTGCTGAATGAACTTTTCAATGATCCTGACAGCTGTGAGGAGGATTTTTATGAATGAGTTTGATTATTAATGTCTTCTGTCTTTGTGCAAAATTTCAAAGCAGTTCTCTGGAAAACAAAAATACTATGACTGCACAAAGACAGGAATAGTAAAACGCAAAAACCGCTCCCGGCATATGGTGTGTAATGTATACGGCAGTGAAGAAATTAAGCCAATGCCGTCTCATGCTTTGCGTGACTGTCTGTTGCAGAACACCTATGCTCCAGAAGATGACCCGGAGATGGAGGTGGAGGAGTACGAGAGGAACTTCGAGCAGAACGACATTCTGGGTCTGAATGACATGAAGACTGAAAACTACGAGTCGTGACCCGCACTGACAGAGAGACCCAGAGTTATCCAAAACTTGATGCAGAAGCCAGGTTCAAGCATTGCACACAGTACTCAAGATTGTACACATATTTGGTCAGGTGCTGTATCTTTCATGTCTTTGTAATCTGGTTTGTAAATGAATAAAAATAAGCTCTAGAAGAAGTGAGTTATACAATTTAAGAGTATAAAGTACATGTATTTTGGCATATATTGAGTGGTCCAACTCATGTATTTATTTTCATCAATTACTCGGCTCCACTAAGAACCTTTATCAAGATAGTCACGGCTTAAGCCAAGTGGTTAGCTCTGGGCCAAGCCTGCTAGTGGCACATGTGTGGGTGGGGGTGGGGGTGTTAAGGTAAAGGTTGTCTGATCTTCTCTCTGTTGTGGTTGGTTTTGAAGCAAGTTGTTTGCTGTCACTCTATGGAGGAAGGGTCTCTGCATGCCCATACAAGTGGCTGGAGTGGAGGTCATGAACTTTTCCCCTCAGAGTGGGTTATGCAATCAGTCCTACTTATGACGTCATGGTAAGGGCTAAAAGTATTGAGTAGGTATTTTGGCTTCTCAATTATTGGGAATGTTTAAAATCATGTCCAGTTGTTAATCACCTCAGCTGCATTGAACGAGTCAGCTCATGTATTTATTTTCATCAGTTACTCGGCTCCTCTATTAAACCACTCATAATGCTCTTTTATTTATTTGTTTTTGTTTTGACATAATGCCGCATACACAGCAGTCAGGAGTCTGGGAGAAATGGAGCATTCATTCTTGTCGTCTTCCATTCTTCGTCCTCTCTCCTGTACATCATGTATGAAATTTGTCGGTCCAGATGCTACTGCTAATGCCACCCTGTTTAGAAGAGACACTTTTTTGTTTTGTTTTGTTTTGTTTTGGGTTTGTTGTTGGCTGGCTGTGATATTTGTACAACCTATTTCTCTTCTGGCCTTATGGATTATCATCATCTTCTTCTCCTTCTACCTCTACTTCTGTGCACGTTAAACACTCAATTTTGTTTGAAAAATACATTTGATTGACTAGATACTTGAAATTCATGGAGCAAATGGGATGAAGTAATCAAAGGAAAGAAATTCACCCCCCCCAAAAAAATAAAAAAAATCTATAGGATTATAATAACTCCTGGATCCTGGATAGAGAGTGAAGATGTGTTCGTGGACAAGTGGAAGTTGCGATTTGCACACTTTAGGATAAGAACAACCAAGTGATACATGTATAAATACTTTTTTGACATAACTCAGATTTTTTGGGGGGTGGGTGTGGATTCTCATGCAAGGCATGTGCAGATGTCTGAATGCCTAGGCAAATATTAGTTTTGTTGCAAATTCTCAAGAGCCATGCTGCTCTGTAGCCCTAAATATCCAACCCAGGGGCTACCACAATCCACTTTAGCCTTTAGGACATTGCTTCATGTTCTACATCTCCATTGGTTTGCAGTGTTCAGTATCTGTGGCTCCATCAGTAATGTTAGTCTTGCAGTTATAAAATTTACTAGCATACTGGACTTGACCATCCATGAAGAAATTGCACCTGTGCATGATATTCACTCAATAAAGCACTTGTTCTAACACTGTGGCAGTGTTCCTTTTTGTAATATTCTCGCATCCTTCTTTTGAAGTGAAAAACCAGCTGAAATTGATTGCATAGGACTGCGATGTGCTAGCAAAGGTAATTGCTGAAACATACTTTGGTGATGACAAAATAAAGAAATTAAAACCTAAAAAAATCAGTGTTTTATAAGTCAATATCATCACTATAGTCTGTTACAGTGATCACCTTTGCTAGCATATCATAGTTAAGTGAAACACACCTTCTGGACATGCCTGCGTTGCGTAGGCTGGTGTCGACATGCGTCAACATTTGACTGCCTTTACATCTGCATGCATAGGGTGGTGTCAACATTTGACTGCCTTTACATCTGCTTTCATTGTGTTGACACATGATGACCCTGGCCTATTCCTAGAAAGAACTTGTAAGATGTTAGTGAAAGCAACACACTCCTTGTGACACATCTATAGATTTGCTTCTGACGGTAAGGATCTACAACTTTTATCATTTGCTTCTCCTTTCTTCATGATGCTACCTAATATCCCCCTCATCAGAAGTGCATTCCCCAGATGTTGGCGATTCGTATTGATAGGTAGCCTTAACTGTTGAGAGGTGAGTGAGATCAGGCATGGATCAGTGAGGAGAAAAGCTTTGGGTCCCCAGGCACTCGTCTTGAACACTCATCTCTGAACTTTTTTTAAATATCCATCAATAAAAAATTTATCATGTGGAGAATATGCCTCAGTTGGAATGCTGTGGTCTTAGAAGTAGGCATATCCCAATCTAGTGAAACCATAGCTCTACTCTGGTGGGTGTCTCCATCCGTCGCATCATCGGAAGAGGCTGCTCAGTAAGATCTTTGAATCCCTCTAGCACCCTCTGAAAGTGAAGTTGGATGGTAAAGAAGTCTGCCGGGCTTTTGTCTTGGTCTTCTGTTCCTAGAGTTTTCTGGTTATTTGAAGATTTGAATATGCAGAGTGGTTAGCTTGTCCAGTCATTTGAATAGGCAAGGTCAATTGATTTGGAATGATTTTGCCATTAAGGAATTCGTGTTCATATATTATGCGTAAGAGATGGGGGAAAGTTATTTTTCATCAAATGTCATACAAGTAATCACAAGTTCAAGTGTGTGTGTGTGTGTGTGCATTTGTTTGTTTGCCTGCCTGTCTCTGTGGGGGTTTTTTGCTTTTTGGGGGGGCGTAGGCTGCTCAAGTGCAAGTTACAAGAAAGGTAATGAAAAGAGGAGGACAGAAAGACAAGAACCCCTGGACTAATAGAGAGAACTGCAATGAGCAAGTAGCAAAAAAGATGGATGCCACTGGCACCTCGGAGTCGAAGCATTAAATTGAAAGAATGACAAACCTTCCAACACTAACAGTAACACAGAGACAGAGACAGAGGTTTCAAGATGTCATAACGTGTGCATCTCTTGTAAATTTAATACCCCATATTCATTTCATCCACAGAAAAGCGCTTGAAGCATATGAAAGTCGCCAGACTAATATTAATATAACACTTGTTTTCAAAGCACTTATACTTTTTAAAATTTTAGTTGGTCATTATCGTTACCAAACTGTGTATAACACGGGTAAATAATAATGTGTTTGCGTTACACTTGTCAAAAAGTTATTGCTTAAGACAAGGATAAAGTTTAGAGTACAAAATTGAATTTCTAATGAAGATGCACGCTGTACATGCGGCGTTCCTTAAATTATTTCATGAACGTTTGCGATTCCCGAAGAGAGATAACCGCAGTCAGCTCGAACCTGTTATGACCTTGTGCTCCAGAGTAGAGTCCCCTGAAAATGGTGGCGCTGTGAGGCATACCACCATGGCGGCACGTAAACAATTTTCGAGGAGTCGGGTGTCAAGTACCCGATAGTCGAAGAAACGAACAGAAACAGCTCATTTTGCCTTTCTATGAATCGTTCCGGAAATGTCTGTTGCATCCATGGAATCTTTCTGGCAAGAACGTCAGCGAGCGTAAGTAATATATCGCACTTTGAGAAATGAACTTTCGCGTGTTTTGGAGTTTGGTAATCGTACTTCGTAGTGCTAGCAAAGACCATACATTAATGTATGGTCTTTGGTGCTAGTGCCGTAATCACGGTAATGCCTAATGGAATATCGAATTCTTCGCAACAGGTGAGGCAATCGGACATCTCGTCGTAATGAATTGCAAAATTATGTGACTGCCAAGAGAGCAATATGCACCGTTCCTGATAGGCATAACATGCTTTTATTCCTCAAAATGTTACTCGATGCCTTTTTAGTTATTAGATTTTATCTTGGAAGCAAACCTGCAGTCTTATAAATATAGCCTACTAAAGAAAACAGTTGTGACAGTACAACACTCTCTCTCTCTCTCTCTCTCTCTCTCTCTCTCTCTCTCTCTCTCTCTCTCTCTCTCTCTCTCTCTCTCTCTCTCTCTCTCTCTCTCGCTCGCACTCACTCACTCACACGCACGCACGCACACACACACACACACACACACACACACACACACACACACACACACACGGGGAGGGAGGGAGCGAGAGAGAGAGAGAGAGAGAGAGAAAGAGAGAGAGAGAGAGAGAGAGAGAGAACTTTGTGGATGTACAAGCAGGAAACTGACCAATGTATGGATCAGTTTGGGAGAGATGGACATCCAGTGCAACAAGCAAACGCAGTCAGGCTTCTAGGCAAAGAGGCATATGGCCAGACAGAAGGATTTTGTTGACAAAAAGAATAGATAAGGAGAGAGAGAAAAAAAGTCAAGCTTGTGCTTCTGTGTGTGTGAAAATAGCATTCCAAATGTATTGAGTGCTCAACTTGCAGTCCATCATCATCATCATCATCATCATCATCATCATCATCATCATCATCATCATCATCACCATCTCAAACCACCACTCTTATAGCATATAAAGTTTTTGTGTCAGGGTCAAATCAAAATATGGTTAATCTGCTCTCTTACCTGAAAGTCAGGGTCTAAGTAGGAAGAGAAAGACAAGATTACAAGGTGCTTCTTGTCCAAGACATGCTGGCTGTTATGTTCAGGTGCAGTGACCAGTGTAAAAGATAAGCTTGTGAGCAAGCTAATGAGCAAGTGAGGAACTTGGGAGGTGAATTGTAAGACCTGGAGAGATGAGGGAAGACTGACATGAAATCAATAGGGGACCGACTTGGAAGGTCAGCTGTCAGAACACATTGCTGTGTCCACTCCAACCTGAAATATAGGAAACCACCTTGCAAATAAAGGCATGTTATCACTGGCTCCTCAAAACCTACTAGTCATCACAGGGTCTAGAGGCAATTGCAAGAAAATGAAATGAATCCCAGATCACTGAGTGAATAAAAGAGTAAATAAAATGTATTCTACATTATTAACTACTCAAAACTACAATCCAGATCTGAGATGGCACCAAAATAATTACAGAATCTAATTGAGAAAACCTTCATTACTGGATCACATTCACACACGGAAACCACACAGAGGCTTCAGAAGGGCACTTAGCAAAGGTGCAGCAGGCCAAGCCTTAGCAGTGGGAGGAGGAGTTTCTTGAACCAGTACAGGATGTAAATCCACTTCTTGACACCAGGTGGCCGAGAGTACACAGGCAGGAAGCCAAATCGTGTAGACAGCTTCTGAATCAACTCATGCATGTTCTGCCTTCCCCGGCGAAACGGTCTGGAATCGTTCCAGAACAATTCTAGAAATGTTCCAGAAGATTCTAGAATGTGACTTCTGGAACCAGAGTCCAAGGTTCTAGAATAATGACAGAAACTTAAATGAGAATTCAAGGAAATATTCTAGAATATTTTCTAGAATATTCTAGAAAATAATTCTAGAATATTCTAGAATATTCTAGAATGGTAATGAATGTTCTTGAATACTTACAGATGAAGAAGGAAACACAGTTCTAGAATAATTCTGGAATTATTCCAGAACACCATTATTATTATAACTTAGAAGATTTTAGTACGTATTCCAGAATATTCTGGAATGTTATTCCAGAATATTCTAGAATACTGACAGATACTTCTGGAACAATTCAAGATGAAATTCCAGAAAACTGACTGCACATTCTGGAACAATTCAAGAACAATAATTATATTATTGAGAAGAATAATTAGGTATGAGAGTATTTTGGAATTGTTTAGCAAAAACATTCAAACAGAATATTTAGTTAAAAAACAACAAACCAATCTCTGTTAAATGTAGATTATTTAATACAGATTTTGAAATGGTACTCATCAGATGGTGTTTGAAACAGCTGCACACATCAGAGATTCAGATAATATCTGAATCACCAATTTCCATCCAACTGATTTTATCAATCAAATCCCTTTCATAATTGTACCTCATACCTTGCAATTCTTGTGAGCAGTGAAGAAAGTTATTGGGGACCTAATTGTAGATGCAGGTACCGCCACAGAGAAAGGAATCTGTCTCTCGATTGCCTTGGGGAACTTAGTCTCGAAAACTACGTCGACGGAAAAGCCACTTCTGACGTTCTGTCGGCAAAAATCTTGCTTCTCACGAATCTCAGGCAAGCGATGCACACCCATTGCGATGGAGAGACCGATGAAAGTTTTAATCTCAGGAACTGTCACAAGTGCCCACTTGGAGCTGCCACGATCCTTGGAAGCCTAGAAACTCTTCCTCCGACGATTCCTCTTCCAACATCTCTCGCATCAGTCTGATCAGACATCGTCAAAATCAGCATCAATGTCGCTTCCTTCGCCTTCATCCGATGCGGAGTCAGCCATGACGCGAAAAAAATCAGAACGTCAGTCGAAATCTCGACAAAAATCACCACAACACAGCTAAAACTGGTCCGATTTCGCACAAGTTTGAAAGCGATAGAAGTGCGCGGTCTCTCTGCTTCCCAGCAGGCATTGCGATAAGTCGGCCACTTCCGTTTGCTAATGCTATTTTTAGATCTTGACGTAAACAAGGCAAGGGTACGATCAGACGCGTAATTGTCGCTCCCATGGACATTGTATATTGGATCCATGATCGCACGGGACTACAATTCCCATCAGTAGTCATCCACTCGGGCCGTGACAAACACTAGTTGCTCTATTATTAAATTCTGAGTTTTAATCAAGATCACTATTGTGTATTGCAAAGAAATGTGCACACTGCAACTGTGAGCGACTCAGCGAGTTATGATTAGAACTGTTCTGTGATCTGAGAAAATGAAAATTGTGGACAATTAAGAACTGTGAATGAACTTTAGGTGATTTAACACTAAATCTTATATTCTGTGTGTGATCACTAAAGTGTCTTGCATGTGTGTTGAAATGCTTTATTGTTCACTTCTTTTTTTAAATATCGTTTTATTTACAATTTTCTATAATATTCTTTGAATGGTCTTGTTCTAGAATAATATTCTAAGAAAAAGTAATGTTCTAGAATTTTCTAGAATTATTCTGGAATTAAAGAATTCTAGAATTATTCCATCAAATTTATTCCAGAACATTCTAGAATGTTCTAGAATGTTCTAGAATTTTAGAAATTTCTAGAATGTCATTTCGCCGGGGCTTCAAAGCTGTCTGCAGTGAACCTACTAAAACCTGACTCAAACCAAGATGGGGATGGTGAGGTCTGTGGATGGTTGTGTCCCAAAGAAAAACTAAAATGTATAGAAGTAAATTTATACCTTTGCTTGTCCTTGTTGCAAAGGAATTGACTTTAAAAAGTATATGTTTCTTTAATTGCACAATTTCCAGTCGCTTTAATAGTAATGATAACAACAACAACGACAACAATAATATTTTAATTTTTCTATTTCTATTGCACTGTCACAAACATATAACAAAGCTGAAGGTGCTTTGCATACTGATTAATTATGTACAGAGTTCAAAGACAAGGCTATCCAGCTATTTGTACAGACACAAACACGCACACTCATGCGCACACACGCACACACACATACACATACACACACACACACTCACACTCACACGCACACACACACACACTCACACACACACACACACACACATACACACACACACACACACTCACATACTCACACACACTCACTCATACACACACACACACAAACATGCACACTCATATGCACACACACACACACACACACACACACACTCACAAACACACATACAGACACAAGAAAAACAGAGGAGAGATAAACTGCCTACCTCAGCAATCCAATTGCATCCCAAACCATGCAGAAAAGTTAATGTCACTCTTTCCTTTCCAGGCTTAAACACATACGGAGTCAGGATGGAAAGAAGAGAGTGAGATCGGCAGAGAAATTCAAGAGACGGCTACAGGAAACGCCCCCCAATGCCAAGTCTGTCACACCCACCGTGGGCAGGGGAATCCCCCCTGCAGACACAAGCCACACTCCACGGATACAGCGCTCACCCAACGCTCATCCTCCATACGGGAAGTACCGCCGGACCCCGTCCCCGTATCTACCCATGTGAGTCTTTTCAAGCAGGTGTAAAAAAATCGACAGAAAATGAAGATTCTGTAGAATTGTGAATGGATTGTGAAGTTGTCTCCCCACCCAAGAGTAAAATGGGTACCTGTGAGGAGTTGGAGAATTGTGAAAGCTAACTTTGGCGTGTTCATCCGCAGCCTGGTTGCATGCTCCCCAGGGAGTTGAAATGATGTTGGAGTGAGTAAGAGAGGTAGCCCGATGACCAGGGGGTAATTGTGTGCGGTTTGAGCATCCATCAATGGGTGGAAAGTCGCAATATAAAAAAAGAGCGCCTTTACCTTTAGCTTTGTCATGAGGGTTTAGCATTGTGGACAGGCTGATCAAATTTGTGTATGCATCTGGCGAAAAATCCTTTTGTTGCCTTTTCCTGATTTCAGGTTCTGCTTCAATGGTGATTTATAAATTCTGGAAGTGTGCATTGAAATGTATTGTTATGTTCATATACGGCTTGTTCAGGAGTACAACGCGCTGCATGAGCGCTTCATGTTGGCAATTCGGTGCTCTTTGCCTCTCGTGAACACCTACAGATTTAGTGCAGCGCTTCACTTGTTAAAAGGGAGCTAAATCTTCTGCGCGGCATGTTGTGTTGCTAGACGCTAAGAAAGTGTTTTCTTTGCCACAGACATCGTTTATGCGCGTTTGAATGTATTCTGCATGCATAAAGTCCACTACTGTGTCATCCTTACTTGCCATTACTCGCGCATACAGAGCGCTTGGGGCAAATAAAGCCCGTTCCAGTCCCAAAATGATGTTTCTGAGGGTTAATTTAAGCATCGACAGCCAGTGCGGGATCGAAGACGCCATTATGAAAATCGTGTGAATCACCTCGGACCTGTGATGCACAGTGCTGCTCAGCGCTGAGTGAATCATGTCCCAAAATTGCTGTTCAGGAGTGAAACACGTGCAGCGCTGTGCAGCGCTTTGCAGCGCTGTGCAGCGCTTCGCAGCGCTGCGTCTCCTGAACAAACCTACTGTTTCTTGTCTAAGGATAATAGAGGTATTTTGAGGAAAAATAATTGTTTTTGGGTGATTTTTGTGGCATTGTCTGTAAATTGATCCTATTAGGGTCTGCAACGAAGCTGGTAATCTGGAGTATTTGCCGCTGGTGCTCTTTCGCGCGGAGAAACAAAAAAGTGGTCTCTGGTCAGTACAAATTGGCTTCAGAAAGCAGTGAGAGAGTACCAAGAGGTGTTCATTTTTGTTGTGTTTGCCAGTGCTACCATGGCAAAGTGATCGCTTATTGTCACAGTATGCAGGCATGAAGTGACGAAGCTAGGTTTGATCTTGCAAGCAGATGTAACCAAATAATGGCGTGGATCTGTGTAGTGTAGTGCTGTTGAATACTAGGTCTCTCTCGTTCTCAGCATTTCTGCTGCAGGAATGCAGTGCATGCTTATTAAACAGAGCTCGCGCAAACTACATTGACTTGTTAAAAATTTCATTAAATGCACTCGCATATTCATTGTTGTTGATGCTATCCTCCTCATGTTTCAGCGTTCGTCTTTGTTTATCCTTTTTGTTGATGTTACGAATAGACCCATCGTGTCTCCTTACGCGAAACGTGAAATTTTTTAAACTATGGGCATCAAGGCTTGACTCGCTCTTAGTCTCATTTGCTCCAGTTATGTTCTTGTTATTGGTCTTAACTAGCCGTCATAGGCTAATAAGCAGTAAAGCTCCATTCGTTCGTTCGTTCATTCATTCATTCGTTCCGTCGGTCATTATGTATTTATTAATGCATTCGTTTGTTCGTTCATCCCCATTGTCTGCATGTACAGGTCGATGCGTCTGATATCACTCATTAAGACAGTTCTTAACCAGGCATATCTTTGACTGGGCGAACACAGCTCAGGAATTTATCCTGAAAGTAGGTAAAGCATATGCGAACAGTTTTCTGTCCAAACTACACAGTTACACGAAAAGCTGTCTAGTAGTGAGTACTCTGTAGCCCAACTTTTGACTTGATTCAATTTTGACGCACAACTCAATATGAATAATGTAGCAATATTCATTAACTATTGATGTACTCTACTTTGTGCTTTGAGACATTAATACCATCATTTAGGTACGGTGCCTATGTTTGTGTGTCAGTAATCCTGAAAATGAGCGTTTTGTGTTCGAGCTGAGGACAATATGGCGGTTGGTGCGCCCTGCCAGAGCAAGCTCTGGGAATACTATGTACACGTCAAACCTTGTTTCAAAGTAAAGTGTTAGTCCGGTTAAAAACGGCCTGTTTAGCGCATATTCCCTTGTACATGCTTGTGTTGTAGTGGCCACACACAGGTTCAACCGTGAGTCCGTTATACAAGGGGGGAGGGACTTTGTGAGGAGATTGACACCCCACAGGCTGCCACAAGCTCGGGAGGGGAGTTCACGACTTCTCTTATTCTCAAAACAAAATAGTTGTACAGGTCTGCATCCCGAAAATCTGCAGGAAAA
The DNA here is from genome assembly GCA_034096865.1 of Theodoxus fluviatilis. Lineage (NCBI taxonomy): Eukaryota > Metazoa > Mollusca > Gastropoda > Cycloneritida > Neritidae > Theodoxus > Theodoxus fluviatilis. The sequence goes on along the minus strand of JAWQFJ010023776.1, from coordinate 15,677 downwards.
TCCACTGCCGAACACCATCCTGTATTGAGGCTGTCTGGATCAGAAAGTTTTTGGCCTGATGGTGTTAGTTTTGAAAACTTTGGGGCCAAAGCATCGGCACAGTCTATGTCGGATTCCCCGCCGATTGCTTTGTTTACCTTCAAAGCAATACAGCCCTTGACCCTTTGAATTAGGTCTGCTTTTGTCCCCGACAATGGCTGTTCCATTTCCCGTATGAACTGCTTTAATTCTGGCACACGCCATCGTTCGAAATTTGCAGATCCATTGCCACCATATTTACAATAATGCAGTGTACTGACCAAGCAGGCACGATAACTCTTGCGCTTAGCTTGTCAGGGGAAGCAATAACCCCCGTTGCAGACCCTAATAACTTGCTTGTGCATCATTTTTTTGATTTGCATGAACTTATTAACATTTGATGACTTGCACTAGAGATAAATGTTCCTTTTGTTCACCGTATTTAGTTGTATCACTTCCTTCAGAACTGGATGTCTGTGCTTGCAGCATCGAGGCTGAGGAACCAGTGAAGCCTGTCCCTCGGAACTTGCGGCGACAGCGCTATGAGGTTGTCCCCCCTGTCAAACCCAGAAGGGCCTTTGAAAGGTAGGTGCTATCCCAGCATGCCTTTTGTCCTGTCTCCCTGTGGCCTCTAGTTTGATGAAGATGATGAATATTAATGGAGTTTTGTTAAGTGCTGGAAAAGGCAAGACCCACCATAGAAAATTCCAGCGATGACAGGGCAGTTGCTTAGTTACAAAATGGGATTCAGCACCGCAGTTGTTTTCAAGTGTCACATGACTTTGCTTCACGTCGCTTCCAGATAGCCAAGTCTATTCTAATGTGTTCTAGAGAGTTATATGGGTACTGCAAAAAGTATGTAAAGTGTGTGATTATTATATTCTATGTCTGCACATGTGAGAGCAAAGAAGAAAGGTGAGAGCATGAAAACAGGTCAATGTGAAGAGTTTTCCGAAAGGGGGTGAGTCCTCTGAGACCCTGTCTTGAGAGTGAACTATTACGAAGGAGCAAAGATTTGTCAGTCACTGATGCATTGTGGTATTGGTGTGAATTGAGGAGTGAATGAATAAAGCTTGTTCAAAAACAACTATGATATTTGGATTTTCAACTTTCCCGGTGCAAGCTAGGAGGACCCCCATATCTTGTGACGTTACAAAGGAGACAGTTGTAACAGAAGTTCTACAGCACATCAGCCGTTGTAGGTTATGTAAAGCCATTGATCATGAAAATCACCCGAGCTGGTTAGAGTAAGAGCAAGTGGAGTGTTAATTTCCCTAATTATTCCCCTTTTATAATTTGCACAAGGAGATTTGGCGGGTCTATACTACCCCCAATCCAAAGGGGGCCATTTAGTTAGACTCCTGAACTCAACACCCTGGCCTTCAGGCAACTTAGTAGCCTGGTCAGGTTTGCCTGTTGTATTTGTTCAGTGGGTGTTAGATGCTGGACAGAAAGCTTGCCCTCCATTATTTGAATAAATGGTGAGTGTGATTTAGATTGAGATGACATGTGCACAAATCTAGTTGTGATGCATCAATCAACATTTGAACAAACAAAACTCATCTGTACAGGAGTAATGTTAATGTGAAATCATGTTGCGTGTGTTTTGCGTCCATTTTACACACACACACACACACACACACACACACAGATTTGATATTACTTTTTCTTGAATATTCAGCATGCCAGCTTTTACATTCAATTATTGTTCTGTTGAGCAAAAAAAACCAGCAAAAACAACCACACAAAAAACCCTCTAGCAAATAGTTGTAATGCAGTGTTAAAAGATCTTGACATTGAAGAGGCTCGACCATTTCTCTACTGCTGCTGCTGCTGCTACTGCTGCTGCTGCTACTGCTGCTGCTGCTGCTGCTGCTGCTACTGCTGCTGCTGCTGCTGCTGCTACTGCTGCTGCTGCTGCTGCTGCTGCTGCTGCTACTGCTGCTGCTGCTGCTACTGCTGCTACTGCTGCTGCTACTGCTGCTGCTGCTGCTGCTACTGCTGCTGCTGCTGCTGCTGCTGCTGCTGCTGCTGCTGCTACTGCTACTGCTACTGCTGCTGCTGCTGCTGCTACTGCTGCTGCTGCTGCTGCTGCTACTGCTGCTACTGCTACTGCTGCTGCTGCTGCTGCTGCTGCTGCTGCTGCTGCTGCTGCTGCTGCTGCTGCTGCTGCTGCTACTGCTGCTGCTGCTACTGCTACTGCTGCTACTGCTGCTGCTGCTACTACTGCTGCTGCTACTGCTGCTACTACTGCTGCTGCTGCTGCTGTTGCTGCAGTAACAACTAAGTCCATTGTCATTACAGGGATGCTGACTATGACAGTTGGGGAGAGGAGAGTGACTCTGAGGGGTCCTATGATGAGCATTCTGCCCCCCACCCCTACCCCTACCCCTACCCCCAGTACGTCCCTCATCCTGTGGTGTATGGAGCCCCCTTCCCTGTCTACTACCCCCCACCCCCCAAAGGGGCCTATCGCCCCCGGCAACGACATGGCAAAACACGACGCTCCCCCAGCAAAGCCAAAGGGTAAGTGTGTGTGTGTGTGTGTGTGTGTGTGTGTGTGTGTGTGTGTGTGTGTGTGTGTGTGTGTGTGTGTGTGCGTGTGTGTGCATGCACGCATGTGTGTGTGTGTGTGTGTTTGTGTGTGTGTGTATCTGTGTGTGTGTGTGTGTGCGTGTATCTGTGTGTGTGTGTGTATGTGTGTGTGTGTGTGCGCGCGTGCTTGTGTGTCTGTGTCTGTCTGTGTGTGCACATATGTGTGTTTATACACATGATTGCAAGCATGTTCCTGCCATATCATCTACGTGTGCATTTCTCTTCAAGTGTTGATCCTTCTCTCAGTGCTCTGTCCCCACACATCGGCAGGTATCGAGACATGTACCAGAAGAAGCGCGCCTACCAGAGTTACAACAAGCCTGGAAGACAGAAACACCCTCCTCCTGTCCACTACTCAGTGCCCATGCTGGATGGCTTCATCAGCTACCCAGTCTACAATGTAAGCAGTGCAGAGAGAGAAAGAGAGAGAAAGAGAGAGTGAGTGAGACAGAACGAACGAACGAACTTTGTTTTACAAGGGTAGTGAATTAGGCAGTAGTGCCTATCTTACATTCAGCCCTTGAGGCAAAATATTCAAATGTGGTAAGAAAAAGAGAGAGAGAAAGAGAGAGAGAGAGAGAGAGAGAGAGAGAGAGAGAGAGAGAGAGAGAGAGAGAGACAGACAGACAGACAGACAGACAGACAGACAGACAGAACAGACACACAGACAGACACACAGACAGAGAGACACAGAGAGGCGAGACAGATAGACAGACAGAGACAGACAAACATGCAAAGGTAGGCCAGAGAGAGAGAGAGAGAGAGAGAGAGAGAGAGAGAGAGAGAGAGAGAGAGAGAGAGAGAGAGAGAGAGAGAGAGAGAGAGAGTGAGTGACAGACAGACAGACAGACAGACAGAGACACAGACAGAGACACAGAGACAGAGACGCAGAGACAGACACAGAGACAGAGAGACACATAGAGATGAGACAGACAGAGACAGATAGACAGACAGAGACAAACAAACAGACACAAAGGTAGGCAGGCAGGCAGAGAGAGAGAGAGACAGAAACAGAGAGAGAGACAGACAGACACACAGACAGAGACACAGACAGACAGACAGGGATATAGAGAGAGAATGGTAGGGAGCAGGGTAAAAAGAGAGAATGCACCATGTCACAGAAGAATAAGAGGTGGCCATTCCCTGAATATTCACTAGACATATCGTCATATGACACACAACTAGGCAGTTAAGGCAAGCAGGCAGACAGATAGAGGGAAAGATTGATAACAGTCTGATGGATGGACAGATACAAGGATGAGTGTGTGGCTGGATGCACAGATAGGGAAGTTAAGATGGATGGACAGAAATGGCAAGACATATGAAAACGAAGGGAGACAGTCAGTCAGATGATGGAACAAGTGCTGATGTGCTTGTATTTTGTTCAATTTAAAAGTATGGTTTAATACAGTGACTTATCACCCTTGGCCCGTATCCAGAACAGCGAGTTATTTTAACCCCGATTAATCTCTAAACTCAGATGATTCCAACTGTCTGTTCCGCTCTCCCTTGGCTGGAAACCAGTATATATAGCAAAGCGCAACCTAGGATCCTCTGACGAGCGTACCTTATCTAACCGATCAAGATAACCCGGGGTTAGGGGATAAATCGAGTGTTAAAAAGAAAAATCGCCGTTCTGGATACGGGCCCTTGTCTTGATCTCAAACCCCTGTACACTTTACCCCTGATCACTGGGACACTTAATCAGTCCTTCAACGGCGCCTGACAACAAACCCAGTGACAGACACTTAAGACACACAGTCAGGCACCAGCACCAACTCCACTCCCTGGGGACGATTCCAACATGATGCTGGCTCATGGCCGCACAGAAGGGCTACCCATACTACAGATTCTCTCAAAATAGATTAGTTAAAAAAACTGTGATTTACAAAGTTGCATATCAGCAAGTTCAACCGTGTGATAACTTCTGGGAAGCTATCAGTGATGTTGTAACTGTTGCTGAAATGGTCTTTATCGGCAACATTTCCAGACACTGTACCTGAGGTACTCTGTCCGATCGGACAGAGTACCTCAGTTTGAAATCTCGTCCTTACAGTCACGTGACATACCGATGATAGCGCTCAGCTCAGACCGCAGCCGCCACTCCGCCTGACTGACTTCGCACGCCCGGGGAGTTATGCTAAGATCCGGACACGTTAATAAATCTGCATTTTGTGACAAACGTCTTGCTTGGCGGTACTGTACTCCATGCACCTTAACTGTCTGCGTGATTTGGGTGTAATCTAAACGACGTTCCGAATGTTTCCGACTTCGACCATTTCAGCCGATCGGACAGAGTACCTCAGGTACAGTGTCCGGAAATGTTGCCGATAACGACCATTTCAGCGTAACTGTTAGGCAGAGATAATGTTTCTTTTCCTAATGTTACTCAGGAATATTGTGACTGTTTTTTGAGATCCTTTCTCATTTGTATTTTCAGGGCCATACTGATTCTGAAGCAGAGGAATATGCTTACCATAAGGTCAGTTTTTGCCTCGTATGAAATGAAGTTTTGGCTGAAGCGTTTTAAATTAACAACTGAAATGTATGGATTAATTTTTTTTCCACCGCTTGAAGGTTGTGTAAAGAATTATATTGTGTCTGTGTGTGCATGGTGTTTGTCTTGAGAATTTGCTGTGTGGAGTGATTAGGCTAGATAAGTATGCCATTGCTAGAATACTTAATTGTTTTTTTGCACTTGTGGTAACTATCATGTATGCCGTGAACAACACTTCAGATTTTTTCTTAATTTCTTTGTGGCTAGAATTAGCAGTTATGCATAGATAAGCGCTATGTTAATATGAACATGACTGCAGTTTCAGATTTTGTTTTCCATTCACCATATTTACCAATGCACATTCACCGTTTGATATTTCAGGAAAATGACCCAGCAACCTATTTCAAAGATCACCCACTGTTTGCAGAAGATTTTGTTAATTTTTTCATCACCAACTGTCTCGAAGAAGAGATGGTACCAGATGTGTTGTTAGACTTTATCGGCGATGTTCAGTACTCGGTTGGTACTAGGTTCTTTGTGCCTCGGATGCTAAATCCCCTTTTCTGCTTCTCAGCAGCATGTTGTGGCTGTCTTGAAACCACCAACTAATTTTAACCCAATACTGCTGTTCTTGCGCCCCTCTCCCCCTCCCCCTAACCATTTTTTCTGGTTTTTCTTCTCTTTTTTTTACTTGTAGTGGTTGGTTTTCTCAAATCTGTACTAATGTTACATTTACCATCTCTCTTGCATGTTCATGCTCATGAAAATGGACGTGAGATAATTGTTCATTGCAGAGGACTCTTACTGTTTGCCCTGTTTGTTTATATATTCTCTTCATTGTGGCGGCTTTTTATTTAACAAAGAGGACCGAAGTTCATGAGAGGGCATTGACTGAGGCTGGTATGCCTTGAACACAGTGAAACTTTGTTAACGTTTTTGAATGTATTGAGTCCAGATTCTTTTGAGTTTAATCTGATTCTTCTACTGTTAGAGGTACAGGAGTCCAGTCGGTATGTTACAATGTCATGCATTTCAGTCAATCATTGCACGGTCACTTGAAAAAGTTTTCTTATTCTCTGACTGCAAGCATACAGATTTGTGGGTTGTTTTTTGTATCCACTAATGGGCTGAGCATCAAACGGATCACACAGCACACTTGTAACGTTACTTTTGTCGTTTATTAAAACAGACAAAGGTACACATCTTATTAAAAAGCACACATTTTCTACCAAAAAATCTTCGTGGGATGCACCAGTAAGAGAAGGGGACGTACTTACAGCGGGGCTGATAAAATACAAGTGGTTATTCTGTAGCAACCTTCACACAGTTATACTCCACCTGTTACAGTAAAATTGTAGTAGTAGTCCAAGCATCCCTTTCTGCTGTGCAAAAACTGGTTTTTGGTTGCTGTGAAAAAGTTCCAGACCTGTGTGTGAAGTTGTTCCTGTGCTTCATGGCTGGCTTGCGTTTGGTGTGGGTTTTTTCTCTACTAAATTATTCTGTAGATCTGTGAGCCCCATCGATTTGCTTTGCTGTTCCTCTTTCCTAATATTAAGAATAGATAGACTTGTCATGTTTTTTACACAGACCTAAAACCTAAAGCTTTGCAGCGTGTTTTGAGGTAAATTTTGGAAATATTTCAAAGAAGGTTTAAGGCTAATATCCTCTGGACAAAAGTTTTAATTAACTGTAATATTTTCTACCTTTTCAGTGCATATACACTTACTTCAAGCTTTTAAATATCCACAGCAATATAAAATACACTTGTACTTTATTCAGAAGAATAAAAAACACACTGAAAAATGAAAGGATTAATTACTTTTTGTTGAGTAATTACTTTAAGTTTCAGGAGAGAAAAAAAAGTAAGCTGCACAGTGCCTGCATTGTTGTGGATGACACATGCATCTGTAAAGAATATCATGTCTGATATGAGAGAAGCAGGCTGTTTGCCTCACCTTGACTGGCACTTGTATCTTTACCACAGCCCAGGAACCACCCTTTGTATCAGCCTGCCATCCAGGCAGCCAATGACATCCTCCATTCAGAGATGGACAAGATGCTCAAGGACATAGTCAGTGAGGTCACCACTGATCTTGCCAACAAGTGAGTACTAAGTACTCCGAAGTGGGGTGTAGAGGCTTCATAGCGCACTCAACCACCCTGTTTCTGATGCATTTGGGTTGCAACCCCTCACACTCCAAAAGGGGCATTGGGCAACTCCAGCAGACAGCCGAGGCAGCGTCCTTGTGGATCTGGTACACGAGCCAATGCCCTAGGGGGCCTTAAGTTCTGCCCCAAGCAGATACCCCCTGGTGGTGTTGGCTGCTTGGGGCCGCCCATGTCCGAGCTACTGGAGTAGGCCCTGAAAGCTCCACGGACATGGGTTTTAGCTAAGGAGCGGGGTATCATGCTGCGGCTGCCGCCGTATGAGTTTTGCATCTTCAAAGATCTTCTAGCTCATCTATCTTCTGCAGTGGTATGAATGCATGGTCGAGTCTAAACAATCTGACACTGGCCACCTTGGCCGAGTCATTGGAGCAGGCCCCTAAAGTCTTGACTGCAGCCAAGTTTCAGCTGATGAAAGGGTTAGCCAGTGGATCCAGCAGTATGTTACACCACAGAGTCATGCAGTGTTTGGAATGGGGAGGTGTGTGTGTGTGTGTGTGTGAGGGGGGGGGGGGGTTAGAGACAGACTGCAGCTCAGAACAGGCATTGGGAGAGTTTGCCGTCAAACAAAAGGGAAAACTTCTCATTTGCACCAGATGGTCTCTTGTGGTGCATAATGGTTTGTAGGACTGCCCATAGTCATGCTACTAGAGCAGGCCTTGACAGTTCATTGGCTTCTGGGTTTCAGTTGGTAAGAGCTAGAGACGTGTGTGTGTGTGTGTGTGTGTGTGTGTGTGTGTGTGTGTGTGTGTGTGTGCGTGCATGCATGCATGTGTGTGTGGAGCATAGTGGTTTGTAGGACTGCCCATGGTCATGCTACTAAAGCCGGCCTTGACAGTTCAGTGTCTTCTGGGTTTAAGTTGGTAAGAGCTAGAGATGTGTGTGTGTGTGTGTGTGTGTTTGTGCATGTGTGCGTGCATGCATGTATGTGTGTCTGTGTGTGTCTGTCTGTCTGTGTGCGTGTGTGTGTGTGTGTGTGTGTGAGAGAGAGAGAGAGAGAGAGAGAGAGAGAGAGAGAGAGAGAGAGAGAGAGAGGGAGGGAGGGAGAGAGAGAGAGAGAGATGTGGCAATATTTTGTTATCATTTGAATCATGTCCTTAGATTATATTATTGCCTATAATGCAGCTGGTGCTGACGACATGGGCTTACTCCACCTGTACCCCACTTTCCAGGTACATCAAGCATGGAGACCCGAGAGAGCGGGCTATGGAAAACTTGCTGTCAGAGGGAGTGAGAGAAAACTGTGAGGAGGTGGTGAGGGACGCCATCCGAGACATGGTGGACGAATACCTACTGGAGCAGACGGCGGAAACCATCTTGGATGACCTCGCAGACGACTACCTTCAGGAGATTGGTGCTGACCTGGTGGGTGGTTTGATGGTGCTGACCTGGTGGGTGGTTTGATGGTGCTGACCTGATGGGTGGTATGATGGTGCTGACCTGGTGTGGTGGGTGGTATGATGGTGCTGACCTGGTGTGGTGGGTGGTATGATGGTGCTGACCTGGTGGGTGGTTTGATGGTGCTGACCTGGTGGGTGGTTTGATGGTGCTGACCTGGTGGGTGGTTTGATGGTGCTGACCTGGTGGGTGGTTTGATGGTGCTGACCTGATGGGTGGTTTGATGGTGCTGACCTGATGGGTGGTATGATGGTGCTGACCTGGTGTGGTGGGTGGTATGATGGTGCTGACCTGGTGTGGTGGGTGGTTTGATGGTGCTGACCTGGTGGGTGGTTTGATGGTGCTGACCTGGTGTGGTGGGTGGTTTGATGGTGCTGACCTGGTGGGTGGTTTGATGGTGCTGACCTGATGGGTGGTTTGATGGTGCTGACCTGGTGTGGTGGGTGGTATGATAATGCTGACCTGATGGGTGGTTTGATGGTGCTGACCTGGTGGGTGGTTTGATGGTGCTGACCTGGTGTGGTGGGTGGTTTGATGGTGCTGACCTGGTGGGTGGTTTGATGGTGCTGACCTGGTGTGGTGGGTGGTTTGATGGTGCTGACCTGGTGGGTGGTATGATAATGCTGACCTGATGGGTGGTTTGATGGTGCTGACCTGGTGTGGTGGGTGGTTTGATGATGCTGACCTGGTGGGTGGTTTGATGGTGCTGACCTGGTGGGTGGTTTGATGATGCTGACCTGGTGGGTGGTTTGATGGTGCTGACCTGGTGGGTGGTTTGATGGTGCTGACCTGGTGGGTGGTTTGATGGTGCTGACCTGATGGGTGGTTTGATGATGCTGACCTGGTGGGTGGTATGATGGTGCTGACCTGGTGGGTGGTTTGATGGTGCTGACCTGGTGGGTGGTATGATGGTGCTGACCTGGTGGGTGGTTTGATGGTGCTGACCTGATGGGTGGTTTGATGATGCTGACCTGGTGGGTGGTTTGAAAAAGCATTGCTGTAGTTCCTGTGTTTTAAGACAGGACAGTTTTAGAAACATTACTTCTTGGTTTTCCTCTCATTAGACAATTCTAAAGTTCTTATTGTTGATGAGTATCATAAAGTATTCTGTCTCCAGCATGAACTAGAGTAATGATTTTTTTAAAAATAAAGAAAGCTGATTGCAGTGCTTAATTAACCTGACTATATAGTAAATGTCTTTTACCTTTGTGTTTGTTGCATCTGAACAACATTTCTCGTGATTCTGAGGAAAGCGAGAGATATATCTGATAAAATGCTGATTTTCTAGACAGGCTGACCATTTTCTTGAATAGTTCACTACTGTTGTGCTCATGAGTGCAGATGAGACTGTCATGCATAGAATGACCTGTAAGCATGTAAGCACCACCCGACAACAATGCATTTGATGTATAACTTTTATAAAACGAATAGTAATGAACAGTTATATGTCTGATGTAGAGAAGTTGGAAGGGAAGAGAAGTACCTGTAAAGAGTTTTTGGTTTTGCTGTGGCGCTTTGTAGACGTTGAACCAAAGCTAATGCAGTCACTGAGAGGGGTAGGTGCATCGTAGATGTTCACCAAGTATCATTCACGCGCAGACAGAATTACATTCCTGGACAGATTTGCAACACAGCTTTGCAGCCAGTATATTATTGTCAAGGTATTTAAATAAACCCAGATATTTCCCGTCCCAGGGATAAAACCACGGCACTGCGCCTCACACGTCGTCCAACCCCAAAGCATGCTTGCCCATCTCCACCTGCTTTAGCCTTTTCCTTGAAAGGAACTTCACCATGACACCAGCATCAATGCTAGGTGTTTCACTATGTGTTAAAGTCAGAGATTGTCCATTGCCTTTTTGTAGATGATGATTTGATTTTTGATAGAGACAGAGTAAGGGTAAAGAACGCCTCTTGGGCCCAGATGTATACTTATATGTGTACATACAGATCTACTATTCTGTCAGTTTAACACAGATGTTTTGTTCCAGGTGGCTGACTCCATGTTTGAAGTGCTGGCAGAGGACTTCATAGAGAAGGAGGTCATTCCATTGGAGGTGGAGGACATGGCAGGGGACATTGCCAAGGACCTAATGGTCTACTACGACAACAAACTCACCAAGAGGGAATTGAAGGCTGTGAGTTCCGCTCTAACTTGTATGTTTGCCATTGTTTATGGTTCATGATGAAACAAGGCTTAAGCTTGAAAAATGACATCATGAGGTATTTCAACCACAGTATTATTTATTCATTTATGCATATTCTAGAAAAGACAGCATTATCATATAGGAAATCTTCCATTTTTGTGTGATGTGAAGCTCAGGAAAATGTATATTTACCCAGCATTTTCTCAAAAACAGTTTTCTGTACTGGTGCCTTGTTTCTCATGCACATTCATGTTGGAGTAGGGTCTTGCCTTGACTGTGCTGTTCTCGCAGTTGTTATTTGTGCCATTGTTGATCCTGTTAAGTGTTATTTTTGTTGTTGCTTTTGCTGTTTATGTTGGTGGTGTTGCTGTTTATGTTGTTGCTGTTGCTGTTTATGTTGGTGGTGTTGCTGTTTTTGTTGTTGCTGTTGTTGTTGTTCCTGTTGCTGTTTATGTTGGTGGTGTTGCTGTTTATGTTGTTGCTGTTGCTGTTTATGTTGGTGGTGTTGCTGTTTTTGTTGTTGCTGTTGTTGTTGTTCCTGTTGCTGTTTATGTTGGTGGTGTTGCTGTTTATGTTGGTGGTGTTGCTGTTTATGTTGTTGCTGTTGCTGTTTATGTTGTTGCTGTTTATGTTGGTGGTGTTGCTGTTTATGTTGTTGCTGTTTATGTTGGTGGTGTTGCTGTTTATGTTGTTGCTGTTTATGTTGGTGGTGTTGCTGTTTATGTTGGTGGTGTTGCTGTTTATGTTGTTGCTGTTGCTGTTTATGTTGTTGCTGTTTATGTTGGTGGTGTTGCTGTTTATGTTGGTGGTGTTGCTGTTTATGTTGTTGCTGTTGCTGTTTATGTTGTTGCTGTTTATGTTGGTGGTGTTGCTGTTTATGTTGGTGGTGTTGCTGTTTATGTTGGTGGTGTTGCTGTTTTTGTTGTTGCTGTTTATGTTGGTGGTGTTGCTGTTTATGTTGTTGCTGTTGCTGTTTATGTTGGTGGTGTTGCTGTTTTTGTTGTTGCTGTTGTTGTTGTTCCTGTTGCTGTTTATGTTGGTGGTGTTGCTGTTTTTGTTGTTGCTGTTGTTGTTGTTCCTGTTGCTGTTTATGTTGGTGGTGTTGCTGTTTTGTTGTTGCTGTTGTTGTTGTTCTTGTTGCTGTTTTTGTTGCTGCTGTTGCTGTTTTTGTTGGTGGTGTTGAAAGTTGATGTGTGCTTTGTTTGTTGAGCACTGATTCCGTGCACTTTTTATAAGGTTGTTAATGTTTTCTTGTTTTTCTGGTTACCAGGACAATTTTCCTTCATTGATTAATTGAGCATGAAAGATGAGTGTGCTGGATTGCCCTGATAATAGAAGTGTGTGTGTGTATGTGTGTGTGTGTGTGTGTGTGTGTGTGTGTGTGTGTGTGTGTGTGTGTGTGTGTGTGTGTGTGTCTAGCTACATAAGTATATTAGTTTTGGATACACTGGGTTTACCTGCTAAATGTGTTTTATGTATGTTCATGTGTTAGGATTGGATGGATACAGAAATATATTTTTGTAGTTTACCTGTAGCGTCTGTCTGTCTGTGCACACAGGTGTCAGAGTTGGGTAGATAGAGAAGGTGATTTTTTACTCACATGCGAAGCAAAAGTGAGTCTATGTACTCAGCCGTGTCGTCCGTCCGTCCGTCCGTCCGGGCGTCCGTCCGTCCGGGCGTAAAAAACTTAAACGTTGGATTTTTCTCGGAGACTATTAAGTCTATCAACACCAAATGTGGCATGATGGTGTATGATGACAAGGCCTCAAAAAACACACATAGTGACTTGACCTTGCTTCAAGGTCAAGGTCACAGGAGCCATAAATGTGGTCTCAAAAACAGTCATTTTTCACATTTTCCCAATTTTCTCCCACGTTATTGAGAATGGCGACCTTAGCTACAAGTGGTGTATAGGTCAAAGCAAGCCCTATCTTTTGATACCAGTTTGGTTGACCTTGCTTCAAGGTCAAGGTCACAGGAGCTCTTCAAAGTTGGATTGTATACATATTTTGAAGTGACCTTGACCCTGAACTATGGAAGATAACTGTTTCAAACTTAATAATTATGTGGGGCACATGTTATACTTTCATCATGAGACACATTTGTTCACATATCATCAAGGTCAAGGTCACTTTGACCCTTATGAAATGTGACTAAAATGGGGTAGTGAACCACTAAAAGTGACTATATCTCATGGTAGAAAGTGCCAATAAGCACCATTGTGCTTCCTATGTCTTGAATTAACAGCTTTGTGTTGCATGACCTTGGATGACCTTGACCTTGGGTCAAGGTCACATGTATTTTGGTAGGAAAAATGTGTAAAGCATTTCTTTGTGTATGATGTCATTGGTATGTTTAGTTGTTTGACCTTGACCTTGAAGGTCACCTGAAGGTCAAGGTCATATAAAGGTCAAGGTCAAGTATGTGAGTCGTATGGGCTTTGCCCTTCTTGTTGTAGTTTACTTGTAGCGTCGGTCTGTCTGTGTACACAGGTGTCAGAGTTGAGTAGATAGAGAAGGAGATTTTTGTAGTTTACCTGTAGGCGTCACTCAGAGAGCTGATTTACACCACAGCTACAGAGACCCTGGGGCCCCAGACCAGGAAACACAAGGACTGGTTTGATGAGAACTGCGAAGACATCAAGCAGTTACTGGATGAGAAACACCACCTCCACCAAGCTTGCCTCAATTACCCCAAGTCCACGGCAAGGAGAGATGCGTTCTACAACATACGCAGAACTGTACAGCAAAAGCTCCGTCAGATGCAGGACAATTGGCTCAGCAACAAAGCCGACGAGATCCAAGGATATGCAGACAGGCATGACTATAAGAACTTCTACAACGCCTTGAAAGAAGTGTATGGCCCCACGTCCTCAGGATCAAACCCCCTCCTCAGCGCAGACGGTAACATACTCATCACAGACAAAGAGAAGATCTTGGAGAGGTGGGCCGAACATTTCGACAACATCCTAAATCGCCCTTCGACAATCAACGAAGAAGCCATCAATCGTCTCCCACAAGTGCCCACCAACGAAGCACTGGATGACCCCCCATCCTTGCTTGAGACCCAGAAAGCAATTTGTCTTCTCTCCAGTGGCAAAGCACCTGGTTCAGATGCCATACCAGCTGAGGTCTACAAGGAGGGGGGAACAGCCCTGACTGAAAGGCTCCACCAGCTGTTTCTCTTGACGTGGGAGCAAGAGACGATTCCGCAGGATTTCAAAGATGCCTCCATTATACATCTCTATAAGCGAAAAGGAAATAGACAGGCTTGTGACAACCATAGAGGCATATCACTGCTTTCTATCGCAGGAAAGATCCTTGCCAGAATCCTGCTCAACCGCCTCACAGCCCACCTTGACCAAGGACTCCTGCCTGAAAGTCAGTGTGGATTCCGAAAAGAACGAGGAACCATCGACATGGTGTTCGCTGCCAGGCAGCTGCAAGAGAAATGTCAGGAGCAGAACTCCGACTTGTTCTCCACCTATGTTGACCTGACCAAGGCGTTTGACACCGTTAGTAGAGAGGGCCTGTGGAAGATCATGGCCAAGTACGGTTGCCCAAGGAAATTCATCGTCTTGGTGCAACAATTCCACGAGGGCATGCAGGCCAGAGTCCAGGACAGCGGAGAGTCATCTGACCCTTTCCCAGTCACAAACGGGGTCAAGCAGGGCTGCGTCCTGGCACCAACACTGTTTAGCCTAATGTTTTCCGCCATGCTGTCAGAGGCCTTCAGAGACGAGGACGTTGGTGTCAACCTGAGGTACCGCACAGACGGCAAACTGTTCAACCTGCGGAGGCTCCAGGCAAAAAACAAGGTTATGACAGACATCATCAGGGATCTGCTGTTTGCCGATGACTGTGCCCTCAACGCTGTCTCAGAAGCCGACATGCAACGAAACGTTAATCTGTTCTCCAGCGCCTGCACAAACTTTGGTCTGACGATCAGTACAAAGAAGACTGAAGTCCTCCATCAGCCCGCGCCTGGAAAGCCCTACGTTGAGCCCAACATCACTGTCAACGGCCAGAGACTAAACACAGTGAACCGTTTCACATACCTAGGCAGCACACTGTCTCAGAATGCTACCATCGATGACGAAGTAAACATTAGAATTGCCAGAGCCAGCTCCACTTTTGGCAGGTTATATCCAAATGTCTGGAACAGAAGAGGCATTACCACTCAGACCAAGCTGAAAGTATACAGGGCAGTGGTGCTCCCCACACTGCTATATGCATGTGAAACGTGGACTGTCTATCAACGCCATGCTAGAAAACTGAACCACTTTCACACAACAAGCCTCAGGAAGATCCTCGGCATAAAATGGCAGGACAAAATTCCAGACACAGTGGTACTGACCAAAGCAGGTCTCCCCAGCATCTTCACCCTCCTGATGCAGTCACAGCTTCGCTGGGCAGGACACGTAGTCCGGATGCCAGACGAGAGACTGCCAAAGAGACTCTTCTATGGCGAGCTCCAGCATGGCCAGCGGTCCCACGGTGGGCAAAAGAAGCGCTTCAAAGACACCCTGAAAGCTTCACTGAAAGCTTTTGCCATCAATCCAGACACGTGGGAACGGGCTGCAATGGACCGATCCACCTGGCGCTCTTCCATCCACAAAGGTGCCAAGACATGCGAGGCAAACAGGATCACTGCCGCAGAAAAGAAGAGGCAAGCCCGCAAGGCCCATGCTGTCAACCCCCCTGGAGACGTCCCACTTGTCCCATGTCCCTTCTGTTCCCGAACCTTCCGTGCCAGGATCGGCCTCGTTAGCCATCTGCGCACACACAGACAGAACCAGTCCCAGCAACCCCCCGGATGACTAGAGTGGTCCTCGTCGACTCGACGGACGAACAACA
>JAWQFJ010023775.1:82500-88249 GCA_034096865.1 Theodoxus fluviatilis | reverse complement strand
TTCCCCCATTTCCTTTTCCACCACCTCTTTTCCCCCACCTCCTTCTCCTCCTTACAATTTCTGACCATCACAGTTTGAAGATAATAATTATCTTCTATGACGTTTCACGTTCTCTCAGCATAACTTGTGTGTGTTTGTGAATGAAACGCATATCCCTTATAGCATTGGTGATTAAGCGAACAGTTCCAATGGCCAGGTTAGGAACCGACGGTGTGGCCACAGAAACTCACCCCGACAAACCTAGCTTTGCTGCACTTGCGTCATATGCAAAGGTCAGTGAAGGTCACATGCAAAGATCAGCGAAGGTGAATGGCTGAGGTGAACAAAGGACACAATGATCGTCTCGGCTGCAACCCACTTATCAGAAAATAATCGGCAAAATGCGGCTCTTTTCTAAACAAGGATCTATGCTGGAAATATCATGCACCCTTGAAAAGCAGCTTCTGTAGAAAACGATGCTATCAGTTGTATTTGTGTTGGCGGCATAATCCTTGATGTTGTTTATTTCTATGAGCATATCAGATATGGTGATTTAGTTGTTGGTCTCGTGTAAATGGCATCATTTAGAAAGCCCAAAACCTTTACCCTATTTGGTATAGTTGATGATTTCACATTTAAACCCTTGATATGGTCTTCTGGAGGTTGACTAAGTGAGATGTATTTTACCATTGACCAAAATGAAAAATTAAATTGAAATATATTTTCTCAGTCTTGAATGGCTTTCACGATAGCATGCAAAATGGAGATGAGACAAACCTGTGACCCATGAGAAATAACAACTCCCGCATTTTTGTTTTTGTTTCTTCTCGATCTGTAGGCATAAAAAACCTTTTTTTTCTCGTGCTCGAATTCCAAAGCACGCGGACCGTCTAAATCAATCTTGTATGACTTTTCGTTATTTGCAGCTTCCACCTTGATCCGGCCCCAGTTTATTGACCTGAAAGTTGCAGCCATTGCTCTGAATGCCTTCACTGAGGCTCGGCAACGGAAGATAAAATCCAGAACAGATATCTCGTTTAAGAAAAAAAAATGTTTTATTCTAAAAATCGAATCCTTTAAATCATCTCTAATTTTTAACGCACGTCTTTGTGCATTACACTTTCAAAACAAGATCTGTAAAAGCAAATTCGAAAAGGAATGAAAAGCAGACATTTGCTCTCGTTAGAATGAGATAGGACATTGCAGTACAAAACACGAGTGCGACTAATTTTAACTAAATGACCTATTGCCATGTGGGAATGCTCAAAACACTCTCTAAAATCATTTCTCGTTTGATAACGCGAATCTGATTTGGATCTTCATTTCTAATAATGAAATATGTAGGTCTGAATATTTTTCACTGCTCTTCGTCCGCCCTCCACGCTCACATCTCCATTTATGCCTGCATGCCATGTAATGCTTTATCAAGTTTTTACTTACAGATAACAAAGTCGATTAGAATATCACAAAAGTAGAAGAAATGACTACACTATGAAGTCAACGATGTAATAACGACACGTTAGGAGGAGTAGCAGAGGAAGCAGACGAAGACAGAGCAGCAGGTGGAGTAGCAGGAAGACGGATGTCAGCAGCAGTAGCGGCAGGGGTAGTAGCAGGAGGAGGAGCAGCATAAGAAACAGGTGGATAGGCAGCATCAGCAGAAGCAGTAGGACAAGGAGGAGGGGGAGGGGAAGGGGAGGGGAATGAGGAGGGAGAGGGGAAGGGCGAGGGGGAGGGCGATGGAGAGGGTAAGAACGAGAAGGAGGGCGAGAATAAGGAGGAGGAGGAGGAGGAGGAGGAGGAGGAGGAGGAGGAGGAGGAGGAGGAGGAGGAGGAGGGAGGAGGGAGGAGGGAGGAGGAGGAGGAGGAGGAGGAGGAGGAGGAGGAGGAGGAGGACGACGAGGACGAGGACGAGGAGGAGGACGAGGACGAGGAGGAGGACGAGGACGAGGAGGAGGAGGAGGACGAGGACGAGGATGAGGATGAGGACGAGGAGGAGGACGAGGACGAGGAGGAGGATGAGGACGAGGACGAGGAGGAGGAGGAGGACGAGGAGGAGGACGAGGATGAGGACGAGGATGAGGATGAGGACGAGGACAAGGAGGAGGAGGAGGACGAGGAGGAGGACGAGGACGAGGAGGAGGACGAGGACGAGGAGGACGAGGACGAGGAGGAGGATGAGGACGAGGACGAGGAGGAGGAGGAGGACGAGGAGGAGGACGAGGATGAGGATGAGGACGAGGATGAGGATGAGGATGAGGACGAGGATGAGGACGAGGACAAGGAGGAGGAGGAGGACGAGGAGGAGGACGAGGAGGAGGACGAGGACGAGGAGGAGGACGAGGAGGAGGAGGAGGACGAGGACGAGGAGGAGGACGAGGACGAGGACGAGGAGAAACACGTGTACACTCACTCAAGTTCCTGCAGTCATACACACAGGTACACTGTTCTGCATAATTTCAGACGCCCTCGCGCACACTCACAAATTGCATGCACAAACTCACAGACATTCACTCACACACGCAACACACAAACACACACACACACACGCGCGCGCGCACACGCACACACACACACACCACACACACTCACCACACACACACACACACACACACACAAACACACACTCACCACACACACACACACACACACACACACACACACACACACACACACACAAACACACACACACATAAACACACACACTCACACACACTCACACAAACACACACTCACACACACACTCACACACACACACACACACACACATATATATATATATATATATATATATATATATATATATATATATATACATGCACACACATGTACACACATGCACACACACTTTTTCACACATGCATACACACAAAGTATTACTTATTTACGCTCACACACACACACACGCGCGCGCGCGCGCACACACACACACGCACACAAGTACACACACACACACGCACACACACACGTACACAAACGCGCGCGCGCAAACACACACACATACACACACACACGCAATCATCCGCCTACAAAGGTTATTCTGGATTCGCACACTGAAGTGAAAAAAAAACCCTTGACGCTTACAATGCCCTTGATACCAAGAAAAGAGAGAGAGAGAGTCGGGGAGTTTTTCTGCCATCTGTTCCAGGAGACGAAGCATTTGAATCTGAGCAGGCATTTCCTTGCCGCTGCTACAAAACACAAAAAGTGACCTCCCACCGCCAGAGTTCCCCAGAGAGCATGGAAGATGGAACCTACTGGACGAAGAACAAGAGAGGGGCAGAACGGATCTGACGAAATTTCAAAGAGGAAGCGGTTGCGGAACACGTGATTCATTTTTTTGTTACTACAGAAGAATGGGGTTGTGAGAAGTTCAGCGAAAGAGAAGTTATTGTTCCTTAAAACAAGGAGCCCGCTTCGCTGGCTAGTCCAAATCTCAACAAAATGTTACGCAGAGTTCTGGTGTAGTTTCCGAGTAAAATTCATAGAGATGGGCAGGAAGGAAAATGATGAGGTGCACAGGATTTACCCGTCAAACAACGAGTGATAAATAAATATTGTGTGCACAGCAGAATACAGCAATAATGTTCATTTATAGTTTTTCCTCGTTCTTTTGAGTAGAAGCAGCGTCGAATGTCGGCGTTTTTTAAGTGTGCTATGCAGTAAGAATGTGAATGATGCTTTCTTTTCCATCCATATTTGTTTAAAAAAAATTGATATAAAATGTATTGATTCAGTACCCTAAATGTCACATACGAAATAGTCTCCCCATGAGAAGACCTTAAACAAAACAAAACAAAAGTTTTGCAGAACTGAGCCCTATCATGACACTCCCCCCAAGGGGAGAAATTAACATAATTTTTTCTGTCCCATTAACTTTATGTTGATGGAAAAATTGTCTACAAAAGAAGTATACGACTGTTTCCCTCTATCTGTCAGTCTAGCAGTAAACACCTTATTTTGTTCGTGATGCGCTCCTACTGAGCATGATTATGATAATGGCTGGTTCCTCAGATCCGATCATCACTGGCGAGAAAGTCTGCGGCAACATTATCTCTGGTTCGACACACTCTGGCACACACTGGGCATGGGACTCTCTGGGTAGCAGGGGGAGGGGGGAGGAGGGAGGAGGGGGGAGGGGGGGGGGGGGCTCTGGGCAGTCGATGTTTTCCTCCGTTTGAGCTTGTCCTCCGTGGCCTCACTTGTCGTTGTATCGAATGCCTCCACGCCTCGCTTTGACAATGCCTCCACGCCTCGCTTTGACAATGCCTCCACGCCTCGCTTTGACAATGCCTCCACGCCTCGCTTTGACAATGCCTCCACGCCTCGCTTTGACAATGCCTCCACGCCTCGCTTTGACAATGCCTCCCACCTGTCCTGGGTGGTACGTGACAGGTTAACATGTTAACAGCCGATAAAAATACACTTGCCAGCAATGGTGCGTTTTTTTCCGTCAGAAAAATTTGAATGCTTTCAGTTTGGTTGCCAATAGAACGAAGAAGATTTTCTTTCATGGACATTATTGTGTTGTGGCAGCGAGACTCTGTCATCGAGAATGAATGAACGAATTGAGGAAGAAATAAAGGAAGGAAGTAAGGAAGGAAGGAAGAGGTGGAAGTATCACAGCGCCTCTTCCATTGCCTGTGTAATTCAGGCAGTATGTTCTGCCAGCCAGGCCTGACGCTACGAAGTTTAGTTCAATTTAGCGCCTGCTAGCAATCTGTGAGTGTAGAACGTATACGCCGGCTTACAGCGCACGCCGGCCTACAGCCCATGGAGAGAAAATGTATCTTCATGGTTGTAATTCTAGAAAAAGATAACAAACAACTTTCAAAATTCAATGGCTTCTTCCTTGGGTTAAACCGTTTCCTTACATCAAATTATATTAGAATTCGTCGTGAGCTTTTTGAGCTATTTGGCGGAGTAGCGAAAGAATTAACTACCGAACTAACTAACCAACCAACCGAAAAAACATAACCCTCCTGGCTGATGTAATGAATGAAGGATTTTTCGGATGTACGCTTGCGTGACAGACGGTCAAAGTCAAAAGCGACGATTATTTTTTATCCACTTCAGACTGCAACTGATGTGTGAGTACGGCACCGAGGCAATTCCAACTCTAAACTGCCACTGGCACCGAATGGGGTGCAGAGGATGTTCTGCGTCTGGCGAGATGGAGTGATTGTCCCATAGAAAGAAAGACACACACGTACCGGATATACGCAATCATTTACATTTAACAACGCACGCTTTCCTCTGTCATCAAGTAACACGTTCAGGATTTGCTCAGTCCGTGAGCACAGTGACCAGCACAACACCAACGCTTTGATACGTGCACGTCAGTGCATTGTGATTCTTGTGTTTGAAAAACTGCCTTGAATGTATGGTATGTGATTACAGGTTTATCTCTGTTATGATATATCTATCCTTCTCCTCCTCCCCCTCCCCCCTCCCCCCTACCCCTCCCTCTCCCCCCTCCCCCCTCCTCCCTCCGCCTCCCCCTCCCCCCTCCTCCCTCCTCAGTTGTGTGTGCGCGCGTGCGAGCGTATGTGTGTGTGCGCGCGTCTGTCTGGTGTGTCTGTATATTTAAGTGAATAGTATATACGTCTGTCCTCGTGCCTCAAAATTAATGTGTCCATGTGTAAATGTCTATCTGTTTATGTAAGTATCTATCTGTCTATGTAACTGTCTATCTGTATGTGTAACTGTCTATCTGTCTGTGTAACTGTCTGTCTGTCTGTGTAACTGTCTATCTGTCTATGTAATTGTC
>JAWQFJ010023775.1:70000-80000 GCA_034096865.1 Theodoxus fluviatilis | reverse complement strand
CTGTCTGTCTGTCTGCCGCTGTGTGTGTGTGTGTGTGTATGTGTATGTGTATGTGCGTGTATGTGTGTGTGTGTATTTTCGCTTACGTGTATGTGTGAGCACACCTGCGTGTTTGGGCGTGCACAAACTTGTGTTCTGGAAGACGGTTATGGAAGTGCTGTCTTTTATTTGTCGGTAATTCTACCAAAAGAAATGGTAATACATCTCTTTGTTGACAAGACAGTGAGGAATACATCTCGAGCCTCAACTGCAGAGACTGCAACAGCCATCTGCAATGTAGATATTCACTCTCTTCTAGATTGTAGTCTTTATTCCAGCATCGTGCAAATGTGACACTTTCTGTGTTATCATTATTTGGCAAGTAAACATGTTTGTTTATGCACGTGAAAGCTCAGGTACTCTCTCGCGTGAACTTTTGATCGATATATTTTTTGTGGGGTTGACATATGTGATAATGATAGCAGTGCAGGTATTAGATTTGCTTGTAAGCATGTTGTTGTTTTTCGTACATGTAAACTTATTCTCAAGATATATGTTGTCCTTTGTGACAATACATCTCTCTGAGATTGACATTTATTTATCTTTTCTTTCCTCTGGAACCTTAATCCCTTGTCATGCTGTCTATGCATCGGACTTTTTGCTCATCTGCTTGTCCACTGTTATTTGAAACGCCAGTGTTTTGTTTGGCGATAAGTGATACTCCTACATGGAAATCACCATGCGGAGAAACGGATGAGGTTAACAGCCTATCAGACTTTGTAGCCTTGACGTGGACTGCCCCATCATGGATTGAAATACGAGTGAGTCAAGAGTTATTTCCCAATTCAATCGCCTATCTAAAAACGCATTGGAGGACACATTGGTCTATTCTTAATCATGATCCTCTGGAGGGTGTGAAGGTGTTGTATCTCCTAAATACTTTTCAGAATCCACCTGTGGATCAAAATGCATTTTTTCAAAAGAAAATAGATCCGTCGTTTTCATCTAAACCGAAAGACTGCTTTGACTGTTTAACGATTTTTTTAAATTCGAAACAATGTAAACAATGTATGACAAATTATTTCAAAGCCATATTTGGGGGATTTTTTTTACTATTATCTGAATGATAGGTACGGTTAGATTTTCAATGACAGTTGTATTACTCACACAATCAGCGACAGCAGAAAAGGCCAATAATTATTTATTCCTTGGGACAAAGGATTTGAAATGTCTCTACTGTGATGTTTTGAAAGCACCTTCGCACATGGTCCTGTCTGAAATATACGTGTATTGTGCATGAGCACACAGCCTTGCTACGTCAACACGACTGAACATTCCGACAGCTATGTTTGCCTTTAGCATCTTGCAGCAAGGATATCTGTCTGTGATGTTTGGCAGTCATAGAATAAACTCTACTGCAACCTTCAAGTACACGTGGATATGTTAACAGCATTTACAGTGGGAGTCACAGTTGCAAGAGTGCAAATACACAAAGGAAAAACATTACAAGTAACTCTATTACTGACAGTGGCGATAGCTGTAGAGAAGTTGTAATAATGGCGATATTGAAATCTGCAGCAAAGCTGGCTGTAGCTCTTGTCGTATATGGAGGTAAATTACGAAAAGTATAATTTGCCATCTATGTGCAATAAGATGAGCTCACATAGCTTGCCGTATCCATCGAGAAAATTCATTATTCTTGCAGGAACTCACAAAGATGGGTGAAAGTCATTCCTGGTTCAACACATGAATGTAAAATGACACAGCCTGTCTCCGCAGTGGCACATTTGACGCGTGTCATTAAATTCAACAGAGGTGGCTGCAAATGGAAACCGACGACTGTGGCAACAGCAATAGTTGCAGCAAGAGCAGGAGTAGTAGAGCCAGCAGCAAAATCAGCAGGAGCAGAACTGCAGGAGCAGTAACTGCGGGACCAGCAATAGATGTGAGTAGATTCAGCAGCGGATTCAGGAGCAGAAAGCAGGAGCAGTCGTATAAAGTAGAAGCAGCAACACCAGCTGTAGCGGAAGCAGTATCAGGTGTAGCAACAGCAGAATTAGAAAGCAGAAGCAGTTGTAGAAAGCAGAAGGAGCAGCGGCAGTAACAGAAGCAGTATAAGTGGTAGCAACAGCAGAATCATAAAGCAGGAGGAGTTGTGTAAAGTAAAAGCAGCAACAGCAGCTGTAACAGAGGCAGTATCACACTCATGAACAAGACCCGTTGTACCGCCCTCCCTTCCTCCTCACTGTCATCACTACCTCAGAAGTTTTGTGACTTCTTTGTATCCAAAGTGTCTGACATTCGAAGCAACGTTGACATGTCTGCTGATACTTGTGTTAGCGAAGACCCAGTATCCTTCAGTGGTACTCCTCTCCTTCAGTTCAGCTCGGTTGAGGCTAGTGTGGTCCTTAAGACCATCCGTAGTATGACCCCTACCTCCTGTGACCTTGACCCTGTTTCCACATTCCTCTTACTTGAGTGCATTGATGACGTTCTACCTGTTCTGACTCAGATGATCAATGATTGCTTCTAGTCTGGCATCTTCCCCAGTGTTTTCAAACAAGCTTTAGTCAAGCCTCTTCTGAAGAAGCAAGACCTGGATCCAAACAAGCTTAAGAATTACAGGCCAGTCTCCAACCTTTCCTTTCTTTCAAAACTGTTAGAGAAATTAGCTTTGCAGCAGTTGTTAGAGCACGTGTCCAAGTATGATCTTTTGGCTCGTTTTCAGTCCGCGTACCGTCCTCACCATTCCACCGAAACCGTGTTCTAAACGACCTCCTTGTCGCATCTGATGATTCCAAAGTTTCCCTTCTCACGTTGTTAGATTTGAGTGCTGCGTTTGACACAATAGATCATGGAATTCTTGTCTCCCGTCTAAGACATGTTTTTGGCTTTGACAACACAGCACTCTTCTTCCTGAAATCATATATTTCAGAACGTAGGCAGACTGTTTTGATCCAGGGTATTGCTTCTGATCCTGCCCCGCTAACATACGGAGTCTCACAGGGCTCGGTTCTGGGCCCTCTGCTGTTTCTACTGTACACCCAACCACTTTCCAACGTAATTGACAGTCATTCATTCTCTCACAGTGAATTTGCTGATGACACACAACTCTACAACTCCACTCATCCCAGTCAAATCCAACCTCTTCTCTCTGCAAGTGAACTTTGTATTTCTGATGTCAAACAGTGGATGACACAGAACAAACTCAAACTTAATGATTCAAAGATCGAAGCTCTCCTGGTTAGCGGTAGAGGCGAATTCGATCAGGCCCTAAAAACTAACCATAGGTCAGAGTGAGATAGAATTCTCAAAGTCTTTTAGAAACTTAGGTGTCATGTTCGATGATGATCTTTCTATGAGAGTTCATGTGAACAACGTTTGCCAGTTAGCTTACTAAGAGTTAAGGAAAATTAGCACTATTTGTCACTATCTTTCACAACAGGCCACTCAAACCCTTGTCACTTCCTTTGTTCTGTCCCGTCTTGATTATGGAAATTCTCTTCTTGCCGGCTTTCCTGACACTCTGCTAAACAAACTGCAAAAAGTCCAAAACACTGCTGTTAGATTTGTTTTTAGATGTCCCAAGAGAACTCCCACATCCAAACTCCTTCGTGCACTGTATTGGCTCCCCGTCGCTCAGAGGATAGAGTATAAGCTAGCCACTATGTGTTTCAACTTCTTCAATCAAACTGCACCACACGCACTCAAAGAAATTCTCACTGTCTACACCCCCGCTAGAAATAACCGTTCAGCTGCAGACGCCAAAACGTTAAATGTCCCCCGTCGCAAAACGAAAACACAAGGACAGTGAGCTTTTTCTTACATTGGCCCTGTAACGTGGAATAGCCTACCTTTCTCTGTCCGTCACTCTGATTCCATGTCCCAGTGCAAAACCTCCCTTAAGACACACCTGTTCCGGTCAGTCTTTCCTGACGAGCAGTGAGGTGCTTCACAAGGCGCCTCTTTTATTTTTCGTGTTTTGTTTATTACCTGCTATGTTAATTAATTGTATTGTATTTAATTCTATTTTAATTTTATTTCAACTGTACAGTGTGCGAGTGTTGGAATGCTTTGTATGAGCGTGGACTCTTTAACGCCATGAGCTTGCCTATTAGGGAAGGTATGTGCGTACAAATAATCTGTATTATCATTATTAGTAGTAACAGCAGCAGCAGAAAGCAGGAACAGTTATAGAAAGCAGAAGCAGTAGTAGAAAGCAGAAGGAACAGCGGCAGTAACAGAAGCAGTATAAGTGGTAGCAACAGCAGCAACAGAAAGCAGAAGTAGAAGTATAAAGCAGAAGGAACAGCTTTAGTAACAAAAGCAGTATCAATGGCAGCAACAGCAGCAGGAAGCAGAAGCAGAGACATCACTATCAAGCAGAAGTTACAACACCCACAACATCAGCTGCTAAAGCAGCATTAGAAGCAGAAATAGCACCAGCAACAGAAGAAACAGAAACTACAGCAGCAGCAGCAGCAGCAGCATTAGCGTCAGCAGCAGCGGCAGCAGCAACAGCAACAGCAACAACAAATTGAGATCATCATCAGTAGCAATAGCGACAACAAAAACAGTATTAGCTTGGAGAAGAGGCGCCAAGATAACAAATGCTGCTTTTCCGATGACTTGTGCACGACCAGCAGCCACGCTCGCAACGGTGGACACAATGGCCCCAGCAACAGCTGTTCTCGGGTACTGACCAGCGGTCTAGAGAACAACAATCGACAGCGGCAGCTAGTCAGAACATCGACTGATAAGAGGCTCCGGAGCATCCTGTGCGCTTTGGGTGGGCTTGGAATTGGTGGAGAGGCGACCATCCCTTGTCTTTGATTTTTACCTGAGCAAGATAAGTGTGAAAGAGGTCTCCGCAATGAAACCTGGGGTCTTTGACCAGCATCAAGGGGTGTTTATTCCACGGTATCCAGAAGCTTCTTGTTTGGCTGTCTTTGAGTTAAGGAGACAAAACGTGTCTACAACATGACGACTGCACTCGCACTGAAAAGACCCAGTGGATTACTGCTGAGTTTGGAAGTTTTACAAAATAAAGTTCCCACGAAGACTTTTCTTTGACTACTCCCCTTGAACTATTTTCGACCAATGCCTAAACAACCCCGCGGCGCTAAATGACTTCAAACTGACTCTGGTGCTTGAAGATCCGATCTCTGTGCATAGGGCCGATTGAATGGGGTTGCTGCCTGAGGAGAGAGGTAGACTGGTGCAGCACAGAGGTCGAAGAACCTCCAAAGGGAATGAACGCTACATTTAAAAATGTATAGAATACGCAAAATCCGTGTGTGTGTGTGTGTGTGTGTGTGTGTGCGTGTGCGTGTGTGTGTGTGTGTGTGTGTGTGTATGTGCGTGTGCGTGTGTGTGTGTGTGTGTGTGTTTCTTTATGTGGTAATCAGCATAAACACTATTTCTTCTGACGTGAAATGCTCGCAGTCCGTCTGTCTTTTTTTCCCTCTTTTTATTTTGCCCAGTGGCAGTTTCGCACATTTTCGTACATCCGCTGTGAACCAATTTCGTCGTATCCATTAATAAATAATAATACGTCTTTTATTACACATCTCCCCGCCTAATTTAGACAGAGCAGCTGTTGGTGGCACACAAATGAGTTAACAAGCTATATCCGCCATATGTAATAAGTACCATAGTGTATCATGAATCGAAAATAGCATCAAAGGTTCCCCATGTCTCCGCCTCTTTAACCAGATTTGACCAATCAGCAGACACCGCTCTCAAAATTAGTCTACTGGCTGAAACTGCTGCCAGTGGATGACTTTTTAACTAGCGCTCACCTCGGTACCGGTAGCATTAACCTCGTTGAAGAAGTACGACAACTTAAGCACTGTAATTGGCAGACCTGGAACAAGAAAGTGAAATAATGAGAGAGAACAGCGTACCAGTCTCTGCACAGGAAGGAGTTTTCATCACCCTGCTCCGTCCATGTGATTCCGTGCGCGTGTTTGCAGAGGAGGGCTGCGTTTGATAACCGTAATAGGAGCACAATAAGTGTGTGGCTCAGCCTGGATCCGAAAGAAATCAATAAGCAGCAAACGCATCAACCAGGAGAGGCCGGGATGAAATTGTGCCTAGGATTAAGCAAACCGAGACGATCTGTGGAACGGGATCGC
Organism: Theodoxus fluviatilis; assembly: GCA_034096865.1. Classification (NCBI taxonomy): domain Eukaryota; kingdom Metazoa; phylum Mollusca; class Gastropoda; order Cycloneritida; family Neritidae; genus Theodoxus; species Theodoxus fluviatilis. The sequence goes on along the minus strand of JAWQFJ010023775.1, from coordinate 73,884 downwards.
GCTCGGGTCGAGTTCTGTTCGCGTAGGTCGGTTGTTCGCTGTATACGGCATATTTTCTCGTCCCCCTTCTCTTGTCAAATTGGCCTCCGTGATTTAATTTCATACCATGAAGACGACACTGGACGATTTCGTTAGGCTCTTTGTGGAAAGAGGGCTGCAAAATAAACACACATACGCGCACGCGCGCGCGCACACCCCCAACAGTACTGACACCACCATGCAACACCAGCTTCAATAACCCTACAAAAATAATCTTCTACACTAACACTTCTACCACCTAACCACCGCTTCCACTACCACCACCACCACCAGTACCACCACCATTACCACCACCACCATTACCACCACCACCTCCAACAATAGTGACACCACCATGAAACACCAGCCTCACTAACCCAACCATAGTCATCTCCGACACCACCAAAATCACCAACTAACAACCACTCTCACTACCATAACCACAACCACCACCTAACCACCGCTCCCACTACCATCACAACAATCATTACCACAACCGCCACCTAACCACCACTTAACCACCACTACCACCATCTAACCACCGCTCCCACTACCACCAACACAACCACTACCTAGCCACCACTGCCACTACCACAACCACCACCTAGCCACCACTTAACCACCACTACCACCACCTAGCCACTGCTCCCACTACCACTACCACAACCACTACCTAGCCATCATTGCCACTACCACAACCACCACCTCGCCACCAATGCCACTACCACTACAACCTCCTAACCACCACCTAACCACCACTACCACCACCTAACCACCGCTGCCACAACCACCACCACAACCACTACATAGCCACCACTGCCACTACCACAACCACCACCTAGCCACCACTTAACCACCACTACCACCACCTAACCACTGCTCCCACTACCAATAGCACAACCACTACTTAGCCACCACTGCCACTACCACAACCACATCTAACCACCACTACCATCACCTAACCACTGCTCCCACTACCAATACCACAACCACTACCTAGCCACCACTGCCACTACCACAATCACCACTTAACCACCACTACCACCACGCAAACTCCGCTCCCACTACCACCCCCGCAACCACTACCACTACCACAACCACCACCTTACCACCACACAAACACCGCTCCCACTACTATTACCTACTCCTAACCGCCACCTAACCACCACTACCACCACACAAACACCGCTCCCACTACCACTACCACCTCCTAACCGCCATCTAACCACCACTACCACCACCCAAACACCGCTCCCACTACCACTACCAGCTCCTAACCGCCGCCTAACCACCATATAACTACTACTACCACCTCCTAATCGCCACCTAACTTTTCTCTAACCACCACTACCACCACACCAACACCGCTCCCATTACCACTACCACCTCCTAACCGCCACCTAACTTTTCTCTAACCACCATTACCACCACACCAACACCGCTCCCACTACCACTACCACCTCCTAACCGCCACTTAACTATTCTCTAACCACCACTGCCACCACACCAACACCGCTTCCACTACCACTACCACCTCCTAACCGCCACCTAACCACCATCTAACTAGCACTACCACCACACCAACACCGCTTCCACTACCACTACCACCTCCTAACCGCCACCTAACCACCATCTAACTAGCACTACCACCACACAAACTCCGCTCCAACTACCACTACCACTTCCTAACCGTCACCTAGCCACCACTACCACCACACAAACTCCGCTCCCACTACCACTACCAGCTCCTAACCGCCACCTAACCACCACATAACCACCATCTAACAACCACATAACCACCATCTAACCACCACTACCACCACACAAACTCCGCTCCCACTAGCACTATCGCAACAACACCACGTGCTACAGGTGTCGCCTTCTTGCCATTTTCCAATTACTTTTAATACAACATTCATTCCTGTCACACAGACGACTGGAATCACCGCAGATGATCAGCACTTCCTCTGCTGGCCACTGCGCAGTGCAGTGCTGTGGACATGTCAAACAGCGTGGTGACAGCCCAGGAGTGTTGCTCTGGTGCTCGCGGCGAATTCGGTTGATTAGATGTCTTGTGCTCTCCATCGTAGCTTGATTTCTGTTCCGTAAAGACTTTGCACTTCTGTGTGCGTTCATTCAACCTTACCTGTGATGATGGTAACGGCTAATAAACCGGGAGCGCTATGAGATTCTGAGTTGTCTGGAATTCAACGCGCATTTCATTCAGGTTAATTAATCCTATTGAGAAAGATTTATTGAATATGTTGAACCATGTACTTCCACACTTTTCACGTCGTAGAATCAGTCGCTGGCACACGCAAGAAAAGTCAACATGTGGCTCCACGAGGATGACCTGATTTCGTGCCCGGATGTTCATGCAAGTTTCTTGCTGGGCGTTGAAAGCACAGCTGCAGCTTTGGCAGTAAATGTGTATCAGTACGCTTGGCTACCTCTTGATGAGTAGACATTAAGGTCAGGAGCGACCTTTGATGTCAATGTAATCGGAGAAGAGCACCCATCATCAACCACGGATTTACTTTTTGCCCGCGCATACCTTCTGGCCATCGCCATGAGCTGTAGCTTGTGTTATGACTTCCTCAAAGACATCGACCACGCGGGCACGATTTAAAGTTATGCGTTCTTTTTATCCTGTCTTTTTCGTCTCGGATCTTCCATTACTTGCAGCTTCATAAATGACTGAACATACCTTCGATATTAAACGCGGGTAGAAGACGTTGGCACGATCCTATAACGGATGCACAGATGCGGACATGAGGATAGAAACAGGCAAGTTTACTAGTCAAGTGATCATCGCAATATGGCCGGTGCGATCAAAGTGAAGGTAAAAGATGAAGTGAAACAGGCCATGTGTTTCACATGTTTACTTGTTTTCGTGTGGTTTCACGAAGAAGAAAAAACAAGAGTGAAGAAAGAGCAAATGGAACATAATCTACTACCAGTCAAAAAAAGGGCACTGGGCAAATGAAAAGACTTGGCTACTCACTCATAGCTTTCGGCAGACCTCCATCCACTTTCAGCAGCGCCGGTTGAAAATCTACACGTACGCACTAAGTATTTCGAGAAAATATTATATAATCTGGGAAACTTAAAAATTGTTAAAGGAACACGAGTCAAGTGGAGCTTACTTCCACAGGCACTACTCTGTTGTGGAAAGTCCCAGTTTAAAAGAAAATTATTCGGGAATTAACTTTGGCCGGTTTTTTATGCACTTGGGTTTTAAGTCCTCGCGCTCTAAAGGGTCATTGGGCAACTCCAGCAGACAGCCGAGGCAGCGTTCTTGTGGATCTGGCACAAGAACCAATGCTCTAGGGGGCCTTAAGTTCTGCCCCATACCGATACCCCCGGTGGCGTTTCCTGCTTGGGGCCGCCCAAGTCCGAGCTACTGGAGTAGGCCCCAAAAGATCCACGGACATGGGTCCAGCTGAGGAGGGGGGTTTCGTGTGGTGGCTGCTGTATGTGTGTTTTTGCACGGTGATAGGCGTACAGCAGCGTCGGCCATTGAGATTCTTGAAGTTTGAAATTCAGGAAAGTGTACCAAAAAACGCTAGTGAAAAACCATCTCGCTAATTAAAATGAAAATTGTAAGTGAGAATCTTGGTTACAGATTTGGAAAAAGATGCTCACAGGAAGGCAAGCCTTGTGTCCACCACTGTCCTTGTGTCCACCGCTGTCGTGTTGACTCTGCGTCCAAAGGTAGAGTGTTCGATGCTGCGTGGTCCCAGTAGTGATAGTGTCGGACAAAGTGCTCTATCTATCAGTATCTAGCTTTGTGTTTTGCCACCAAAGTGTGACACGGATTTCTGTAACAACGGAATACATGAATAGATAAACACACACACATACAC